>JAOPJG010001335.1:0-10198 GCA_027478255.1 Dispira simplex | reverse complement strand
GCTCTACGGATGAAAGAGTGGATTCAAAAAGTGCGCGTCTGTCAGCAAGATCTGAAGAATCAACTTAACACCATTGATCGTGCGGAATTTTCGGGATTGAACCTCGAATGGGAAAGTATTCGAGAGGCACCTGTCGAGACCATCCCCTCCAAGGACGTTCCAGAAGGTGATGGACAGCCACTAGTTGATCAAGCATTCTATAGTTCTTCGGATGACGGTAATCTGATTTCACCGGCCCCACTGCCCCAACGGAGGTTATCAAACACCCATACATCTGCCCCTCAGTTGACAGCGCTAGGTGATACTATTGACGACAGCTTCTTTGATGATGTTAGTGTTGGTGACGTGGACGTTGTGGTGCAGACAGTCCACCCGGATCCCACCTTACCCTCTTCCACTGGGGATGAAACTGAACCACATCCCATGGTCACCCTTGATGAGGACTTTGAAACCTCGCCTGAAGAGGTTCTCTATTCTCCCCCGCCCTTTTTGGGGAAAAGCACAAGGGATGATATGGGTCGTTCGCAAAAACCGTCAGTTTCTTTACCCTTTATACAATACCGAACCAATGTAGCCCCTCGAAACCTGGTCTCGACCAGTAAAATTGACCAGGCTCAAGGCTTGCCATCTACCGCCAGTGAACCAGCATCGTCTCAGAAACCGAATTCCCTGCCAAATTCATTACCCGTAACTCCCGATGAAGAGTTGCATCAACATAATCCATGGTCCTTGGGTACATCCTGATCTGTATTGGGATTTCATCAGGACAGTTGAAATAATATCGAATTTAGCTTTTTTTTAATCGTGATTAAGTTCAATTTAACAAATATTGCAATAAAATCGTACATAATACCCACTATTAGTTTAAAAGCAAGTACACTTTTTTTTTAAAAAAAATACGATATCTTATTTACTAACTTGGCTTGTATACACAAGAGAAACTACCGGTGATGACCCAAGCTGGGACTCTCCTCTTAACACATACCCGTAAATGTATACGTAGACTGGGAGGCCTAAAGATTTATGAGAAATCCTGGTAGTATCCCGACCTGTCCTCTCTCACAATTATTCCGAGTTATCGGCATCTAAATGAGAAGGCACGGGCTCAAAGGTATAAAAGTGGGTACCTTCGTTTTCAGCACCAGCGCTGTGGAGTTCCCAAATACGATATGTCGTTAGTAATTGAAACGCCGTCCACCCGATGTACGGCATGAACAGCCAACCCGCAACAGTATCCACCTGGAAAAAGTAGGCCATGGTTATGAATACGAAAATCCAAAGTAGAGCCGCGCTTAAAAGGGAGGGCACAATAGCCCTGACGTGGAAAAACACCGTGCAGGTCACTACGGACAATAAAAATTGGAGCCAAAATAGTTGAAGAGCGATACGGGCATTTTGTTTGGTGAACAAGTCTGGGCTTTCCTCCCTCTCACTAACCACCCGGGCAGCCGCGAAGCCCATCAAGGTGAACCATAAGGCGTACACTGGCAGAAGAAACCGCGGAGGGAATGCCCAACCGGGCTTGGCTAGGGAATGGTACCAGGTTTTACCGGATCCGTAGGCCTTGGCTACTCCCCAAGTACCTAAGAGGACCGGTGTAGAACAGTAAACGACTAGGCTAGCCCACATGGCGACGCTATGTCACATGGTAAATTGCCAAGAGGGCCTGGTGTGTGTATTACAGAAACGAAAAGAGGCGTGTTGGATCACTACAACTAATGCGACCACGAAATGCTAAACAAAAGGACATGTCAAGGAGGGATGGATAGAAATCCTACTTTGGCGTAATTCGAGCTTATCGCCCCCCCCCCCACGTAATCAGCTCATGATACTGGTCAAGAATACCATGCTGAGAATGACAATGGAACAACAATGGTCTTATAATTATCAACAGTCAGCTGACACATCGCCATCCATCAGAAGTAACCAAACAAACAGCATAACCTGTAATCGAAACGTCATAACGAAAATCTAAAAAATTTTGATGGCCTCCCCCCCCCCTTTTTGTTTTAGCGGGACGCTTCGCATCTCATCATATTATATAACAATCATGGTGTCCATGGTATGGTAGAGAATGGCACTAACTATTTATTTACATATTTTTTTTAAAAAAAAGTAAGGCTATCATAAAAATCCTGTCGAGAGACATAGCTTGCTAAATCTGGCAAAGCGAATAGTAGCGAAAAAAGTTTTTGAATAATAATGGCGACTGGCACGCTAAGTAGGGATCATAAGAATAATACATGAATATTATTATTTGCTACATAAGCAAGGTAAAGGAGGAGGGATGGTGATATCACTTTAAGCGCTAGGTGCACCAGAATTAGCCACTCCGCTTGCAGTCACAGTGACATTGGGTCGCTCAGTATAGAGATAGCTGCCGTCGTCACCCGAGGAGAATTCAGCAATGCTGGGACCACCTGGATAGTAGTTAGCAATAACGATTTCTGGCCCTACCAGAGTCCCGTCGGGTTTGCCTTCTACGGCCACATCGGCGCAGTTCATGTAGAATTCACGGTTGCCTATTGCGTTCACCCAAGTCCAGGCGAAAACGACCTTGTCACCAGAGGGTAGATCTTCCGGAATAGGCACATTATAATCAAAAGGGGAGTCACCAGTGAGGCAATTCCTGAGGATGGTTTGCAGGGCCACAAAGGTATTTCCGCCATCGTAAGACAGTGAGAATTCGCAGTGACCTCCACCGTGAGTGGCACCATCTTGACGGAAATGCACAGGGAAGGGCTCACCGGCCTTGATAGTAGCCACTGGCTCGGGGTAAGGAGTACTGTCGTGACACAGTGGGTAAACCTCGGTGTTAAAAGACCCGATAGGACTCTTGATATTATCCGGGTCAGGATTAGGGGCGTTACAATCCGGTAGCTGGGAGCCTCGGATGCAAGGTTCGTTGATATTCATGTGACCCAAGGCGCTGGCGGCCAGGGTACCTAACACAAGAGCAGTGGCGTACTTAAACATGGCAACGATCAAAATATTAAGTGATAAAACGTACGGATAGTAATATAACACAACGGTAAATATTATTAAAAATCGGGAAAAAGGAATGCAAAATCTAATAGGCCCATGAAAGCGCGATCAATAGGTATAGCAAAAATAGACAACGTATATAGAATAAGTAAACCGGATGGTTTATACTGGAGTTGGACGGCCTTTATATATGTAATGTAAACTCTACGACTATGGCCATCACGTTGCTTTCCAGTATATGACATTCATTATATTTGTTGACAAGTGGACACCTGTCGCCGGTTGGATTTGGTACCACTTCAGAACCAGCCGAATGCTCGAACTACGACTGCTCGAACAATATGACAAGTAGGAGACCTAGCCGTACGATTTTATCAGGTGTTATTGCGGCGTACCTTTACCTATACGCCCCACCAATTGTATGCGGTCACCTCGACGCCTCTCAAGTTTCAGTTACGAGTCACAGATACGGTGGTGTCCAACCTCATGGCAAGTCACGCTGGCGCACCAATTGAATATCTCTTGCTGCTTTCGACTTTTGCCGATGGGTCTTTGGCGAAGGATTTTATACGATTATACCAGCAGCATTGCATCAATGAACCTACCAAGCATTCATGTAATGGTCAACATTTCTCCTTTCCCGTTCATGGTACTCGGAAGTCCCCTCGCCAAGGCAATTCTATATCTGTGTGGTCAACCACCCTCTCGAATAATTGGCATAGAACCCAACCCGCCGGAATAAATCCTCCGAAGGTTCCGGTTCATTGGTGGAAATCGAGTTACCAAAGTGACAGAAGTTGTCATGCGGCGCCCAGTAGGAAACCAATGACTATCAGTTATTCCGTATCCAGTACGCCACAGCAGAAAGGGACAAGCAGTGAGGATGGTGACAATTTTAATAAAAAAATGGTATTATCGAGCAATACTAAGGCGAACACAGGAAAGACCCAGCAGCGACAGCCATTCACTAAATCAACCCACTACGCTTTTCATTTTTTTATCACGCCAATGGTCCCTCCTAGGAGATGTAATAAAATTGTATCTTTTTTTGTATAGGATATCACCACTAACCTACTAGTAAATAGTGATAGACGAATCGGACAGGTGTTTATCACGTGCATAACCTTGGTAAACGCTGTAAAAGTCAACAACGTTAAAAGGTGTAGATCTGAATATAAATAAGTTCAATAAAGATGTAAAATCCTAGTACACGTTGTAAGCGGTCCAATCATTAATTTGAAAATGTTGACATGTAATCAATGCAATCAGCGTAGCGGCTAATAGGAACAGCCAGCAGGTTCACGAACTTATGAAAACTCGCTACAACTTTAAGTCTGTAATGGCGACCTGATTTTTTTTTACACATGGGTAACGATGGCTTAGCGAAGTATTTTTTTAACACGCACGCGTGAGTAAACATGAGTTGATAATAATGATGGTTAGGGTGGAATCTGATTTACATTGCAAATTATTTTTCAATTACAGATATTCACAAGAATAAGAAATACCCAAAGAAATGCGAAGCACTTCATGAAGAATATGGGAATGTATTTATTTGGTAAATACGTTCAGCATAGTTAGGGTGCTAAATAGTTGGGCGTTGCTCAATCTTTTGACGATCAGGCCATTAGCAAGTCAGTTTGTTCAAAGTTGTACCATCTGATGTTCAGCCATGGGAAAAAACACTGATTCCAACCTATTCTGCTTGACCAACGTGCTTTGGATGTTGTAATGCAAGACTTTGGAGCACTGTTTAAACCCAAAGAGCTCGGTGACCATTATGGCACGAGTGGAGGCGAAGCCAAAACTTTGTTACTTGCCAAGGTAGGACCCCTTATGGAAATCATGACTGTGCAGTATGGAATCCAAAAAAAAAATGAAGCCATATATAGTTCATGGAGGTACTTGATTTCCAGAACCAAGCTAACTGCCTAATTTGGTTAATTTTATGAATTAATGTTATAGATTGCATACGCCAGCTGATTAGCAACCTTCCCTCACCCCCTCTACTTAGTCCCACGCTTGGCATATTTAAATTTTGATCACCTACAGCGTATTACCCAGAGTTAATGCTTTCGGAGATGCAAAAATCAGACCATGTTCTTTTTCTGTAAAACAGACAAGGCATTACAAAGAAAAAGGGCATAAAATTTAGAAGGTATGAATCACACCGGCGACATTAGTGGTGAAATATCCAATGTATTCCAGTTGGTAGAACGTAAAGCATATCGAGAGCTGCGAATCTATAGAAAGCAATTAAAAGGATAAGCAAATAGCAGAATTATACCAAATACTGAGAGGATACTTGAATCATAGTATGATAATAGGTATAAAGGAGTAACAAATGCTCCAAAATCCGAGATGGTGAAAAGCGAGACTACTGGTGGACTTTATTTTCCAAAAATTACTATCCAAACCCCTTTAATCAACCATGCATTTAACAAAATAGTAGTGAGCTTGGGCTGCTATGAATTTAATAGATCAACCCCCCCCTTCAAGTATCACCGACATTATTTTATTTTCCGTAGGATGCATTAGCACTTTCTGCCCTCAGTACTCCAAAACCCCGAGTGGTAAAAGAGTGCATTCTTCATTCCAGAGTACCGGCGAAAGCCCATGCTTAACAGAAACAGGGTACCCTTGTGGAGCTTCTCCTAAGTAGAAGATTTTCAGTAACCAGCCTATTAGAACAACGGGCCAAATAATAAAAAAATCCACACAGCTAAAATAAAGCAACCCAAAGCAGGGGTAGTGTAGCATTGGCGCAACTGGCCACTGTGAACATCCTTGGGATACTGTATCTCCTGTAGATCCCTCCAACCCCTCTCTCCAAAAAAAATTACACGCTCAGAACGGGTGGGACTGACCTACTTACCAGCAGTTAACATAATGGGTAAGTCAATACATTTGGTGATAAGCACATTCATTTTACGCGCGGAGCCGCCTTGTTATTCCAAAATGAATAGTGAATCATGCATCTTTAAAAATTAATGGAACCGGCTCAACAGCGATGAACAACAGTGGAGGGGTTCTTTATTTCGGATAAAATAGCTCATGGTGGTTGATCTCTACCGACGTTACCGCGTCTCGAGTTTTATACTAGTCCGATTTTAGGCTGTAGTGGGTGAGGTGCACCACCGGGATATGCCCAAAATGGGGCATATACTCGACTAGAGTCCAGGAGCAAACGATTCAGAGTCAAATATGAAGGCAAAAAGATGTCACGCCGTACTTTGATTCTTTTATCCAAAATGAAATCCGATACATATGAAATCAAAATATCTTTACATAGGACATTGTGAGCAGTAGGGCTATTAGCAACCAGGTATTGAACAACGAAATTCATTACTATCCTAAGGCGCGATATATGTAACTAAATAATCCAGTGCCGAAAGGGGTCAGCCAAAGATGAATAAATTTTGACTTACTAAATTTATTGCTACCCTTAAAAGAAGTAAATGACAATGCGCTGGAGTACCTTACTTTTCCTTCTTCTTCCACTGTCCACACGAAAGACAACTACCCTTTGTTGCGGTTATTCCTTCTCTCTTTGTGAACCACGCAAAATATACCATTTCTTAGAAAAATCGACTTCCAAGCACCGAGAATGTGTCCACCCATTCCAAGGGTGAGGGTACAATGGAACGTGAAGGATAAATAGCATGCAATGGACAAGATAGTGTGTAGATTAATGGGTGATTATAATGGACACTTTAATATACCTCGGTCCAAATTTCACTAAAGAGGATAAGGGGGCTATGATGAATTCTAATTTACTGAGGGATGTAGCGCCATTGCAAAGTGTAAAAATGAACCCCCTGCCGCTATTTTCCTTTTTAGACGAATGTTCGAAACAGGTGGTGTTGATCCCTCCACTGGCCAACTACCATATTCGGTTTACATAGAAGGACACCTCTTTTACCCCCCAACCCATTGCTTTGCGTGTAAGAAAAGGAGGATATCCATGTAGCCCTCACGCAAAATAAATAGGCGTACTCCAAAATAGATTTGGTAATGACAATAGTAACGGCGAAGAAAGTTGTGAGGAGGTTAAATGAGCACTGTGAAACACTGCTCCCTGTGCATAAGCAATGGCGCTACAATGCTGGTATGTGGATACACTGACTGCATCCAGCAAAAGCGGAGTTGGAGAGAACAAAAGGGGGATACAGCATCGGTCACTGCTGAGCTTAATTTTTTTTTTTACAAGCGATGTACACCGTTTTCCCACACTTTAAATCTACCGTGGGTGTTTCACAGGTGTCCACCGCATGATCAACGCGTTGTTTTACGGAATAGGCCTGACAACCCTTTTATGGGTTAACCACTGGTATCCTTTGCCATCCTGCAGTATAAAGTTACACCACTTCCTTCCTCTTCCTCCGTAACTCTCCTTCCTCATCCAATTCCATTCTGCGCAGTATCATTTCGTTATTTCTTTTACATTTAGCGTGCCAATACAGCTGAGCGGGCTACGGAACCCCACTACGTGCTCTGTACTGGTATTTTCTCTTCGTACGGGAGCATACCCGTAGAACCCGGTTTACTGCTCTTGTTTGGCTCTCGTCTCGGGCTATTTTCTAAACACCCCCACCTCTTGTTCGTCAGACCTATAGGGGTTTTATATCCCTCGGTTTTGTTTTATTTCAATCCCTTCTCTTATATATAAACATACATTTGTACTTATTGTTGTAACCACAAATATTTCACCCACGCTGACCACGAAAAAGTAACACAATGCCGCTTCCTTTGGAGCCTCGTCGTCACCATAGCGAAACGCTACGAGAAGATATTTCCGTACCGCTGTACCTTGACAATTCCAAAACCTTTGAAGGACTTGAAGTTGGTTCCCAACTCGAATATGTAAAGGAGCCTAGCACCCAGCCTACCCTTCCCCAGTCGGTAGTGGCCCACGCTCAAATGGGTCTTTACAGCCCTTTCCCTACAATTTCCACCACTGTCACGTGCTCATCTCATCCTACTTCCTGTTATCCATGTCGTGAATTTGCCCTACCGACCAGGCCGAGGTCCCCTCCCCCGCAGCTGTATCGCCGGACAATCGCACCCCACAGCAATTCCCCCAGTACGGCTTGTAAATTGCGTTTAACTAGTCTCGATTTTATTCTCAATCCTTTATCCGATGACGAGTCCCCTTGCTCCACCCACATCCCCACTTTCCGTTTTCCCTCCCCGGTTTCCAACCCTCAAACCATTCCCAGTACACCTTCCACTACTAACACTAACAATTCGATTACATGGTCCCGGGAAACGACTACCCATCCTGCCTTACCTTCATCAAAAATTCCCATTCATAATCCCACCATCACCTCTGACCTTCGTCGAGGAACTAACCGGCAGAATCGACCTTCTCGTCGACATGCTTGTCCGGAATCCGACTGCAAAAAGACCTTTGCCCGCTCTGAGCATTTACGGCGACATCGGTATACCCATACCAAAGAAAAACCCTACGCATGTTCGGTGGAAGGCTGTGCCAAACGTTTTGCGCGGCGGGACAATTTAAAGCAACACATGAGCGTTCATAAGCGAAATGAGCGTCCTCAATCCATAGTGCAGAACGCTCCCCAATTCCCCAGCCAGCCGTTGCGTTTAGCACCTGCATTGCAACCCGTTCATTACAAAGTGTTGACGAGTTCGTTGGAAAATGGATCTCGTCCACAGTAGTATGTAATATAGGGAGGAATGGGGTATCAATTTAAGCATGTTTTGTTTATAAGAGCGCTGTATAAATGGTACACATGAAGATACAACGTTGCCAAAACCTTTGTGTGCCAACACACCCACGCGCAAACTAGGGAGAGAGAGAGAGGGAAAGAGCGCACTAGTGTCAATGTACCGATAGTGATGTTTCCACGCTTGTTCCCGCATCCCCTTTTCTTCACACCACGTGGCTATATCATGTTTTTATTTGTTTGTAAACCATACATTTTACCAGGCCTTTGGTATTGTACACTTGTTATTATTTTATTCGGGCCTATTCAGCCTTGATAGGAATACCTTATTATTTACCCTTATTCTGTTGCTAAAACTAGGTGGTTTTTTTTATCAACCACGTTGGGTTTGTTCCTTGCGTTGTATTCTAATCGCTTTCGCAGCCATCCTTATTTACTACCTGTGCGAGTACACATGTGCCTTTTTTAAAGTGACAATCAAGAATGCCCACTCTATTATTCTGAATTTTTGTTTCATATTCACTCTTCCGGAGTGATTCTACAGTAACCGGCGAATTTTTTTTCCGATTTAGTTTTTCCAGGATCGTGTACTTTGTTCACTCCGGTGTCCAGATTATGTTTTTAGCAACTATTAACTAAATTGCATAATTTGTAATACAAACGATGGTCTGTCACTAAATGCTGACCCCATTCATCATAGAAATTTGCTAATGATGGTGTGAAAAAGGCACTTGCTTATCCCTGCTTACAGCCTACTCTAAATTAGTAATCAGCATTCCGATTTGCTGATTTTCTCGGGACGAAATTCGATAGTATCCCACTTGATATGACAATATTACTTTATAAGCTTTGCTTAACCAATCAGGTACATAATCGTTAGGTAGGGGAGAGCAGCCTTCATAAGCCAAGGGGGTTGTTGACGCAATTCCTGAAGACAGCCATTGGCTTAGATGGTACGCCTCTACAGCACTTTTCTGTCACACCTATAATATGGTATCCTCTGTGACTTGGTTTTTTATGGCAGTCAGTTCCCTGGACCAGGAATATATATTATATGTGATCCCTTGGACTTCTCTTTTCAAATATTTCCGTGAAACACATTTTTTAGGAACTATTATCACCAGTTTTTACTGTCAAGTATACGAATTTACCCGTTTACTCACACCACATTTACTATGACCGTCAGTCCAGCAAGTCCCGCAATTATCGGCACCCAACCACCCGTAGGTACCGCTGACCAGACCTTCCAGCAGGACCAAAAAGTGGCCCGTAAACTGTTTACCCCATTGACCCTACGTGGTCTCACTTTAAAAAACCGTATCATAGTGTCTCCCATGTGCATGTACACCTCTGATGAGGGACTAGTAAACGACTGGCATTTGGTGCACCTGGGTGGTTTCGCTACTCGAGGGGCCGGTCTAATTATTGCCGAAGCTACTGCGGTGCTACCCAACGGTCGGATTACACCACGCTGTGCCGGCATTTGGGGTGACCAACACATTGCACCATGGAAGCGGGTGGTG
>JAOPJG010001334.1:0-10201 GCA_027478255.1 Dispira simplex | reverse complement strand
TCGGTAAACAATTCCAGGATACATTGAATTATATCTCGGGCTAAGGATAGAGGCAGACGAAACGTGATGCGCCCTAATCCCTTGGCCGCAGACCACCGGACGATCGTGTCCCGGTCCTTTAGGGCACCCAACAACAGCTCAATGGTCTCTTCCAAACCATCCTGTTCGACAATATTCTCGTTGTGGTTATCTTCTGTATCATGATAGCAGTTGGCTATGCCATGGATAGCTTCTGTGGCCAAGGAAAAATTGGCCGAAACGTTCGAATGGGTCTGATCGGCCAAAGTTAAATTTTCGGACAAAGTACGTAGACCCATCTGGTACCGCCAAGGGGCGGCCTGGGGACGTAAACAACAGAGTCCTACTCGTTGGATCAATTTTGACACCAATTTTCGAGTCAGTGCTTTGATTTGTACAGCGGGATGTTGGTATAAATCTGTCAGCACTGGAACCACGTACGCCACGGTGGGAAGCGTATGGTGTCGTTCACCGTGTTTGTAGATGTAGGCCAGTGATAATAATATCCCGTTGGTGAGGAACACGTCATCTAGGATGCGGATCTGATCGCAGGCCCACCGCACGTACGGTACCAGGTAACGATCTGCGCAATCCTGGCGAGTTACCAATTGACTGAGGAATAACGCCGCCCCGTCGCCCACCCGAGTGGTAGAGCTCAGATACTGCTTACCCAAGGACAGCATCAGCTCGGGTAAGGTCATCCGGTACTCATGAGTTCCGTACCCACTATCGATCGACGCCAGATCAAAGGGTACCATACAGAGCAACGACAGCCATAACAACAACACATAACAACTCACCCACAGCATCGCGGGTTGCTTGGGATGAACCAAAAGGAGACAAAAGACTGGTTCAAAATCCCCCACATCGTGTCGAAAGAACTTGAGTAAGGTCTTGTAACCCCGAACCCGAGCCAAGTGGTACAGCACTTGGAAAGCGGGGAAACATGCTGCTACATAGGGGATCCATACGTCCGAATCCTCGGTGGGTTTCCCCTTTGATGACCCGTGCGCCTGTTCCCATTGCTGAGCAAAACGCCCCACCTGGTCGTCCAGGTATGTCATTAGAGGTTGTACTATGGCTTCCAGGGCCGGGTCGAGCACGGTGGGGATTTCTTGGTAGGTATCGAGCAGTCGCACGAGGGGCTGTAAACGAATAGCAGTTTGGTCGACATGGTCCGCAAGTGACAGGCTTGGGTCCCAAGATTCGTCTAATGCATGATGTAACAATTGCAAGAAGCGCTCCTTGTCTTTGAATGTGGTGGGATGTGACGCTTGGTCGGGGTCTGCAGCTACCGCCATTGATAATGAGTTAATGCGTGAATAGTGGAGATTCGAACTAATGAAAATGGTATAGTATAGTGGTCACCGAACCTCACCTATAACATAAGAGGACAGACAAAGAAAAGGGATAAAAATAGTGTGGTTTTATTTACCAAGTCCCCTAGTGGTTTATTATCCTTCGGGGACTGTTTAGGTGGTGACAAAAGTATAGATCTATTACTACTGTTCAGAAGGGAATTCCTAACAGCACACATTCTACAACGCTGCTCCGAACGAGTAGGTAGTAATTGTCGAAACTCCTCGTCAAGTGCCAATAGCTGTGATATAAATAAACGATTGATTAAAAAGAGGTCAAATTTTAGCATAGCCATATAAAATAAATTATGCCACACTGTACTTTCAAGCTCAAGTTTCTCCATAGTGACCCCAACAATTCGGTTCACAAACGTTGTCTTTATTACAAATCAAACGAGTAACCGGGTAAATACACACCTGATTTCCACAAAAAAGAGTGGAAATCAGGTCCACTCCGTTCGGGAACTAACAAGAGCGACTAATTTTTTTGTTGACAAAGATCCTAATCTTTAAGATTCAGCAATGGTGACCTCGACTTCCACACCGGGTTCGATAGAAATAGAGGTGATTTGCTTGACAATTTCACTAGGGGAGTGCAAGTCAATCAAACGCTTGTGCACGCGCATCTCAAAACGGTCCCAGGTCTTGGTACCTTCACCGTTGGGTGTCTTACGGGTGGTGATGCGCAACACCTTGGTAGGCAGACGAACGGGTCCCTTGACCTTGAGACGCTTTTCCTTGGCACGGAGAACCAAGTCCGAGCACACCTTTTCCAAGTTCTTGACGTTACGAGAAGTCAAGGTGATCCGGATGCGGTGAATCTTGACGTTGGGCTGTTGTTCCAACCCGGGTTTACCTTTAGCGACGTAAGCCATTGTAGCAGGTGAGAAAAGATCCAACTGATGGACAGGCAATAAAGCAAAGTGGTGGGGTTTGAGAGTTGGCTGACAATGACGCAGCGGTGACTAAGGCGTGGCAAAGGATAGGATCACGAAGTGATCAAACGTGGGGTAACGATTTTATAACGTTTAAACCACAATGGAAAAGAGAGGAGGAATCCGTGATGGGCCTGTGGTGGGTTTGCTATACATATTCCCTCACCCAAGAAGTGGGTTAGTAGTATAAAAAAAATTGATCAGTTCGGAAAAAAATTAGACCCCTCTTCCTTTCTGGGCTGTCATATTTTAAAGTGCACGTTGTTATCACGTGATATAAGTCAAACCAGCTGTATTCAGTAAAACGTCCTATGAACTGAAACACAATAGCTCTCGAATCCAATGTTATGATTTTAGAGGAAAAAATCCATAAGTGAATGTATTGTGTAGATACGTCTACAATGGAAAATACAAAATGCAAGATATTATTATCATAAGAATAGCCGTAGCCTATACATTGAAAAACCAAAGGAAAACATAGGTTCATTCATCACCTCCCACCTGAAGTTCACGTATGAGAACTTTGATTTCCAGTCGCCGCTCCGCTGGAGTTTTGAGGTTGTCATCCATCACATCCCATAGTGTTTCATTCTGGTAAAAGGATAATGCGGTATCCGTCCCCACCATATCGCACAATTGCAAGTAGCATTTAAGTAGGTATTCCGTAAATAAAATTACGTAGATTCCACTGTCCCTTTTGTCCATACGAAGATTCCAGGCTGAGAAAAACAAAAATCCACAGCAAACGTAAGGGTGAGCAACTAGAGTGTATTAGCACAGCACAGCACATCACAGAAATAAAAATAAGAGTACAAAAGTCAGGTGCAAGGTGGAAGAGACCATTATTGCTCATTGAGGAGTTACCTCAGGCTGATAGAAAATCTAAATCAAACCTCCCAAGTACATACACACCAAATTAATATTAAGGAATTGATGGTGTACGGTTAAGAAAGCTATGCATCATGGGTGAAAATACTTACCAGCCTTATGCTTGTGCAATCTAATCGGCTTCAGTGTGGGTTCTGTCGTTTATAAGAAAAATAAAATAAAATAACAATCTCTAACGTTAGTATTTCATCCATGGGGCAATAGGGATAATATCAACGCTATAACAGACCATACATACACTTATCTATAACGCTTTTCGCTCGTGGTTCATGCTAGGGAAACACATTTAGTATACGTGTAAGCCAGTATGAGAGGGCAGTCATTTCACCCTGTTTCTCGTACATGCTTGACTGTCTATCATTCATACTTACCTTGAATCCGAAGCCACCAGGCGAGATTTTTAATGGTACATTTAGCACCAGCTGTGCTCTCTCTTTTTTTGACGTATCATAGTAGTAGATATACTTGCTGAATTTACAGTACACCAGTAACGACTTAGCCCGAGTGTGTAAATTTTATTGTGAAACGGAATAAAGCCCGATAAATGATACCCACCGTAGGTTAGCAATCACCGAGAACATAGATAAGTTATTAAAATTGTAAGTTAGATCCGGAATAACTGTAGATATTCATGAACGACCACCTATTATCAACCACTTTGATAGCCTGGGAAACAGGTATGCCACTTTCCCTGTATTTTTTTATAGCTTACCCGAAGGGATTTACAAAGAACGCCAGAGTGATATTGTGCTGCTGCACAAAGGGTATGATGAAATTTATCATCAGTTCCCGAGATACTCCCAAAAAATCGGAACCCGATTGTCATTTATCACTTGTGTGAGTGACATATTTATTTCATACTATTTTATCCATTGCAAAAATTTATCTTTTGGTTTAGAAAAATTGCTGTGTAGTATTTCGATTTTACTTTTACTGCTCTTTGTTAGGTTTCGACAGTATATTTAAATATGTCAGAATCCTGTCCACTCTTCAGTATTCAAAATAAAGTCGTACTTCACTCTAGTTTTCATATAGTTCAGAATTTACTTAGTTCGAATGAGTAATTTATTTTCAGATATTGTGTTAGTCCACCCAAGTTCGCAGACTTGTTTTCATTGAGTTTTTCTTTGGGTAATTTCAAGTAATCTGAACATTCGGATATTCTAGTCTATTGTGTAGTTTCGAAAGGTCTAAATCTACAGATCCAGTCCTTTTATTTGAGAAATCTCATAAGGTTTTAGTCTAAACTTCTAGTAGTTCTTTTGAAGGATTTCGTAAAATCCAAATCATTTTTAAGGGGTATTTCTTTGACCTCAGATTTAGACTTTTTCATTGAGTAAAAGTAATATTAGTACATTTTTTATATTTTTTATATTTTATTTCGTAAAATCTAGTGTGTACCATGACAGAAGAAAGACGTTCTTCACAAAACCCATCCCGTCGGATGATCCAAGAACATACTACAATATGATATTACTTACCAATGAGAATCCTTTTCGATGAATTTTTCTTTGCTAGAATTAACGGGGCAGAAAATCAAGGACCTTTCCTTGAGGTTGTTAGAAAGTGAGGTTCCCGAATCCTCATCATCGTCGTTGAAGTCATCAACATCGTTATTGAGTTTGACCCGGGTTATTCGGTGAGCTATAATGGGTGGAATTAGCTCTACGTCAGCTCCGTGCTCTAAAAGGGTGCGGTCCAGATACCTGATATGCAATTCCCATCATTCAGAATAAGGTGTGTGGGAGTTGCGTTAGTATTTAATCGTCTGAATGAAAAAAGCACAATTTACCTTATTGGTGAGTTCTGGTCCACCCTACTCCCCTCTAACGCTATTATGGACCAACACATGCGATCAGAAACCTAATCTGCTGGTATGTTTTTTCTATCCTTTGAGCTCCCCCTTTCGATTTCTTACACTTGGTGTGAATATTTTACTTGAAAATAAATAGACAAACACACACACACAATCATACAGTTTCAAAGTAAAGGATGTAAAAACCCCTCACCTTAGGGTCTTTCATTACAGTAGACACACTTACTCGTAGTATAACGAGATAATAGTGTCCTTGACTCAGGTAATTGCAGCCAGACACTTGTGGTCGGAGAGACGTACCACTGTGTGGTAATATTCGAGTAACACGGGGTCCTTCCTAATACCAGCTACCCTTGGGGTTAGGAATGCTGTATGCAGGATTAGTACCTGGGTAGGCTGGCTAATGGGCAAGAGAGAATGTGACGGAATTCGCTTTCGTAATAAAAAGTACAGCTTCAGTCGCTATAGAAATAGTCACGGTCCACTGGGTAGATAGAAGTACAAAAAAAATCTCAACGGAGACCGAAAAATTTAGAATTACGGCGCACAATATAACGCTGTATGCGGAGTGGAGAAACCGGTGGCAGTAGTCGTTACCCTGAAAATAATTCAGTTTTATCTAAAAGAATAAAGGTGAATTATATGTGGATAATTTTGCTGTTTCGAAGGATAATAATGGTTCGCTGTTCTGGTAAGGCAAAAAGAAGCTGGGCGTTGAAGGGATTTAGCAGGAGTTTCGACAAATTATGGCTATTGTTGTAGAATATTGTATAGGCCATCTAATAGGAACGTCTGTGGTTTGTTTGGGTGATGGATGGTATGACCCCACAATGACCCAACCCTTGGAATGAGTTGGGGAAGAGGGAGCCACTGTGGAAAGGGAAGTATAGAACTTGTCTGGAAGTTCAGGTCAAGAAAGAAGCCGCCACTCATCTCCATGACTTGGAAGGTAGGTGGTTAATACAGCAGTATTGTTCAGACATTTCAACTGATATACCTCATTCTGCTTTGTTTGTTACACTGCACAGGCGCAATTCCATGAATAGTGAACACATTGGTCATTGAGTTTTCCATGTAAAAGGCCATAAACATCCACCCACTCCCATCCACCAAAATAATTATCATGTGATCAATTTTAATATTCACCTGTTGTGCTGTATTATCAAAGAAAACTAGCCTATCATGTTTTTTTTGTTTACGTTGACAGAGGAAACGCGTTCCCCAATTACTATTTTAGGTTAAAGCTATATACACGCGTTGTGACATAGTTAAAGTGACCACCGTACTAAGGATTGCAATATGCGCATTATTTTGCAATCACATAGTATCACAAGACAGTGTAAGTAAAAGCATAAGTGATCAGTGGCACCCAACAGTGTGAACTGCTTAGAACGAAATAAAAAAGTGAGAGAGAGCTATGGAGGAGTGTTTTTATTTTATCAATTCTATTGCCTATGACATCCAAATCGAGCCTTTCTAGACCGTTTAAAGTTGAGCGATGAGTATATAGCACAGGAAGAGTAGCGACAGAATTTAGGAGCTTGGTATTGAAGCTGGTGTTAGAATTGCTGAATTCAATACTTGTTCAACGTGTCGAAAAGGCTAGCCCACTTTGTAGTCCGATTTAAGGTGACCATAGAACGGATGAATCGCCCTGCCCCTGAGGAACGTGGGGACACCAAAGTTTAAGCGAAATAAACCACATTTCAATTTTACGTGTTTCAGCAAGGTTCAGGGACTTAAATTTATACTGATGGGTGAATTGTCCACAGATTATCGTTAGGTGAAGGAATTGTACACAACGCAGGAGGTAAAGTCAGCAACGGATCCTATGCCCACAAAGGCCATACCCTATCAGTGTGAAGTACTTCAACCATTCTTTCTCTTTTATTGTCTTTCTTTCTTTTTTTTACACTTCGGCTTGGCAGTTATTTCATAATTTTGTTGAGTACCTTGCTTTTGTTTCCCTATACGGTTTTCTTTTAATTTTCCGGCCTGTATTACTGTTGGTTCTGCTCGACCTTTTCGCGTGTAACCTCTCACGTCAGACCATGCCGGATGGCCTTACACAGGGTATGTTCCGTTTAGAGCGGTACCAAACCTCTTCTCGACCCACTTCCAGCAAGTCTTCTGGTCAAGAACAATCAGGACCAGAGCCCCATGAATATTCGCAGCTCCGACGTAACAATGGCATTTACCGGAATCCACGGACCGTACCCAACCCACCGGAATCACCCAGCGTGTACGGTGTGTCCCAACCTCGTCGCCAGTCACCCTTGTCTAACCATGTGTTTATGGCGTCGGAACTCTCCGAGGCCGAGTCCGATTTCGACTCTATCAATGCTTCCGCCGTTACGCGTCGCGGCTTTCGTGTACATAACCTCACCCGGGTTTCCGCTGCTTCACAGCGACCGATGGTCAAACAGATGCATCCAGTTTGGGAAGAACCTCTGGCTAATTACAACGTAGCTGGTTCTAAATATACTACGGGTTCCCAGCTGCGGTTATCGGACACGGCGTCCGGTAATGATTACTCGTTGACGACGGGAGGACACGGATATCCCGTACACGCATCCACGGAAACATTTTTACATCCGTCGTCATCGTTGTCGGGGTACCGGAAAAAATTGCCGATTCCACCAGCTGGGATGGGTTACCAGACGCAAACCGAACGAGGTAGACGTTTTTCCGAACTGGCGAATCTATCGGAAGACGAACAGTATCGTACTATGATCCCCAAATACGATACGGCCGGGGTGGACCAAGGCTCCAAGGACGACCGTAGTAATAGGGACTCTGCCGTGATGATTATCACGTCGAAAAATTTGAAGCCTGATTCGGAAAATCGTCGACACTCTGCGGGGTCGACGTTCCTCTATAGTGTGTCTAGTGGCAGCTCGGAACAAGTAGTCGAACCAGTACCGGGGCCTGACGATCGCACCGGAACCAATAACCTTCGTAGACCTTACCCACTCACCAGTACCCCCGTTCAGGAGGATCCCCGAGAAGACTCATGTATTTCACCATCCCCTCCGGAAGTTTCCCCGCCAACGTCACCCTACCCTACTTTACCACCTACACCCTATACCTTTGCGTCTACGGTAGCGGGTGTTCCTCACAGTTTTACTACCAACCTGGCTGTGTCTCGGTTCTCCCGATTTTCTAGTGTCCACAGTCCGTCCAAGTACACCACCGAGGGAGTTTCTCCGTCATCTCACCAGTATCCTTCCTCGACCCATACGTCCTCGGTTGAGACGGAGCCCCATTATTATGAGTCGGTGGCTCCATCCGATAAAATTACGCCGGAAGGTGAAGATGAGGATGATCACGGGTGTACTATATCTGTGGCGGCGCTCACAATGGCCCGGGATCGCGTTCTTTTGTATCAGCTCCACTACACCTATTTGACGGTACCACTGGCGATGTTTGCCCTGGCTACGACGGGACTGACCGGTAGTGTGATTGGTATATTTGCATCTGGCACCAATCACCGTCCGTTGGCTCCTTCCCCTAGTCCCAAATCTCTAGATATTTCCATCGGATGGGAAATAGGTTATATTGTATTAACGGGTATAACGTTGTTGGCCGCCCTGTTTCGACTGGGACATGGGTACCGTTCTCACTACGAGTACCATGTGGCTGACCTACGGTACTTGAAATGCATGCTGGCGATGGATACCATATTCGCGGGATTGTGGGTAGTTATCCCCACTATGATATTGTTCGTGGAGAGCTCCTACCCTCACTCGGGACTACGGGCCAATGCGTGCCGTTGGAGGAAAGGCTATGACTTTGACTGGCACGAAAAACATCCCGATTTTATGGATTTTCCGGCCCTTTGCACATTGGACACCCTGGGGCCCTACCTGGGTTATGTGGGAGCTCTAGCCCATTTGATTTCGGTGGGTTACGGGGGTTGGCTTTGGCGTCAAATATCTCTTTTTCGTCACGACAAGGGCCAGAAATATTGTCATACCGCTCCGAATGGTGTGGATCCGTTTTCCGAACCTTCGGCGGATGACGCTTGGTGGTGGTCCCGTATGATGAGTCGTTACCAACGGATCGTCGGTCAAGTTCCTTCTTTGCGTTCTCATAAAGTGAAACCCAAGGTGTATCCTAAACCAGCCTTTTTAACCGAATCGGAACAAATGGACGAAGGTATCGAAGTACAACCGTTAAGTTTGGACGAATCTTCCAATTTCCTTCGGAGTAGTCAGATGAGATCCCCATCACCTCCATCATCCGCCCCACCGCAAGGGTTGGGTAAGGTCAAGTATTTGGCTACTAAAGTGGTCAAGGACTGGTATTAGTGAATGCCGCATGAACCAACCATTCTTTGGCATGATCGGTATGCGTATCTATTCATATGTATATTATTTTTATACTTTCTGGTATTTTTCCAATTTGACCCACTCTTCTGGCGGAAGAGCGTTAGTTATCCAACTGACATACATGAATGGATGGTAGAGATCACCATGGTCTAGAAAACCAGGTGAGTCCATCTCCATGTTTATCATGTACAATAACCTATTGTATAAGTATGCCAACCTGTTTTCGTATAATAAAGTGATGTTGTGAAGTTCGTTTATCTGGCAATTTGTCAACTCAAAATCAATTGTGATACTCTACTGAAGGGAATTGGTTAGTCTGGTAATGGGACGCTTTTTCATATTTTTCCACGAACTTTATATTACGGATGGGATCATCCAATCATTCGCCAAGGGGAAGGGAGTGGATGGGGGAGTAGGTAATTGGGATGAAACACCCCTATTACCAAGGTCCCTCTCCTCCCCCATCCAAACATAGTCCCTCACTTTTATATCTTTTTTTTTCTGCCTTGTCCAGATTTGGTTCATCGCTTGCTTTACCCTTGCTTGATTATTGTATACTTACACTTGTCCAACAGTTTGTGTGTTGACCTAGATCTGGTGCCGTATTACCATCTCAAGTTATTTATATTCCTACCCAACCATGTTCCGTTTTCCCGCCAATGTTCGTGCCGCGGCCTTGACCCGTGCTTTTACTCCCGCAACTTTTGTTCGCCGTACCCAGGGCTACCAGGGCACAATCCAACGTAGTTACTCGTCGGCTCACGAGGAGGAAACCTACGAAGCGTTTAATGATCGCTACGCCCAATTTTTCGAAAATGTGGACGATTCGTTCGAACTGCAACGTGGTTTGAACAA
>JAOPJG010001333.1:0-10201 GCA_027478255.1 Dispira simplex | reverse complement strand
TCCCTACCCACATGAATGGGGGGAAAATAGAGAGCCCCACCATGGCTCATTAAACAATAAACTCTACTCTACTCTACCCTCACCCCTTCCACAGCCAGGTAGGGCAAACAAACAGGAACCTAGTAAACATACCAGCCGTTACTTTGGGCTAACTGAAAAGAAACTACATCACGTTTATCAATGTCTGTGACGATGATGGTGGCCGTGATGGTGATGGCCATGGTGGTGATGGCCATGGTGGTGATGGCCATGGTGGTGATGGCCATGGTGGTGATGGCCGTGATGATGGTAACCATGGTGATGATGGCCATGATGATGACCATGACGATGATTAGGATCGCGACGTTCCAGCACGCCGTCCTCTACCCCTACAGCGGCTGGTGAGGCATAAACTAGAGCCAAGCTGGACACTACGCTCAGCACCAACAGGGATCCCAAAGTAAACCAACGCATGGTGAATCGACAGGGAAGAGAGAAACGGGGGGAAGAAAAAGGTGGTAAGGATTACAAGGAGTGAATAATATTGATTTAATGCAAAATTCCACGATAGGGCCACCGGGAAAATAGGAGAGGGAAGAATCTGAAAATAAGACGTTACGATACTCGTTCGTGTAGAAAAATAGCAGTAATCAAAAATTGTTAATATTGTTGAACCCGATGCTACTAACCAAAAGGCGGGGATTGAACTGGTATTTATATCCACGAGATAGGAGATGAAAAAGGGAGGAGGGGGAGGTAGAAGTTGGCGTCGTCCGCTGGGCAAGCCAGGTGGGACTGGCGGGGTGAGCATCACGCTTTGGTTCACTCATCGCCACCGCCCATCCTATTTGTCACAAATTAACTTGGCTAGCGAGTTTATTGAAGTATGAAAAAAGGTGAAAAAACGAGGTATCACCAAAGGCACATAACGATGACGGTGGATGACTCCAATACAGATGGGACATGCAAGAGAAGGGATCAAAGCCCTTTAAAACTAATAATTAACGATTCCCCAGAGACATCGAATGTAAAAATAAAATGAACTCACCACATCTTCTTTTCTCGATAGAGGCCCAAGATACGCAAAGGAGAGTGAAGGTGATTTTTATTATCAAAAAATGGCTGTGAAGCACGTTTGCAAAGGAATCAATATATTTGGTTGGCTCTGCTTAAAATACCACTGATACTATGGAATCCATGTCGGTACGACTGCCAGTCATATTTGATATTGGCCCTGGCCGTACAATAGTCCAGGGTTCACTTCGATTATAAACTACGATATGGATATGGAACCGAGTGAACGGGGTAATTCCTCAAACACTGATGTTAGTCTAGCTTGAAAACTACGTTTCGAGTTAGGTAAAAACAAAGAAGTTAAAGTTAAAGCGATAGGGAGTCACACAGGCTCTGGGAAAGTGGAACCGTCAATTAGACTAGCATGACGAAAGTCCGTGCGAAAAATGCTGGTCTGGTAAGTTTAGAGGCGACTGTTTAGTTTCTGCAACGCTATATCCTGGTGGGCCCGCTGAATCAGTGCCACCGCCCGTTCGGCGTACCCCCAGCTGGACTGGAAGCCGTAGCTACCTTGTCCGTAGTTATGGCATACTAACCCCAGGGTACCCTGTGGAGTGAGTACTCGTTCGAGGGCCACGCGGGTTCCACCCAACCGGGCAGGTCGAAAACCTACATTGGTCCGTACCACGGCCCGGCGGACACCTTCCATTTGCGTGGCTAGGTCAGTGGTGCCCGGGGGTGAAGTGTCACGAACCAGCTCAGGACACAGCTGTACGGCCATCCGAAGAATATAATCGGTGGTCTTGGGGTGAATAGTCGTATCCTGTGAGTATTTCTCCATGGTACCTCCGAGAATCACTGTACCATCACCCCGGGGAATGATGTAGGCCAACTGAGACGCGGAACCATGGAGCCAGGCGATGGTTCGGTTCACGGATGGGGCCTGCACCAACAGGGTCTGACCACGCACGGGGTGCATTTTGGTATCACGTACCCCGCCTAGGTCACGCGCTTGTAACCCGGTGCAATTTACTAGCACCGTGGCTTTAGGAAACTGGTGCCAAAGGTCGCTGATGTGACTTATGGGCCTTTGTACCCGGAGGAAGGAGCCACCGAGTGTCTTGACCTGTTCCTCGAGCCATTTCAGATACCGTGGAGCATTGAGACATACCGTTTCGTAAGTAACGCCCCCAACACACCCCAAGGTCAGTTCGTGGGACTCCAACGAACGGGCTTTGGGCACCGCCCCGTAGAACCACGGTTTATGATTATCACTGTCCTGTTGGTAGTACTCAACGGCTGGGAGCCGGAAAACCGTGCTTTCGGGATGGTCGTCCGCCAAACGTAATAGTTTAACTAACCCTATCAGCTCGGCATTTTGTTGATCGAGGTCCTTTTCCGAGGCCCAGCCGCGCCAGTTGGCCCCCGCCCAGGGACTTGTATAGTGAGTCACGCTATAGTCGCCGGGGAGATATTGGGCCACTACCGTAACGGTATAGCCGTGTTGTAAAAGGAGTAATGCGGTGGTTAGACCTATCACTCCGGCCCCTAGCACGACAACAGTAGGGCACTGTGAATCTGAAGAATTCAAAGGTAAATCGACCATGGTCCAAAGTCAAGGACAAGTGAGTAAACTAGGGGCTCACGAACAAGTCACACAGGGACGGGCAGAGTAGTGTGGCAAGGGCCGGTGTCTATTCCGGTTTAAAGTTACAGTCCTACTGATGGTTGTGTCGATATTCACCACCGGTTAGACCTATATAACTGTAACTAAAGACAAGTTTACAATGTAGTAAAGAAATCAAGAGTAAATATTCTGACAGTGGCCCAACTGTGCCTATATATATAGCTCTCGTAACAAACCGTGGTGCCAAGTACAGCCTTGCAAAAGCACGAGGTCTATAATGTTGAGATTACAGATTAGGAGAGGTTGGAGGTCAACTGGCTATCTATCGTCCGTTCCAATCCGCCGCTGAATTCCACCAATCACTCTCCCTGGCCAAAACGAGGAAGCCATTCAGTTTCCTTTGACACATCATATATACGGAAATTTTCTCATCAGGCTGCATATCGTATGATCACAAAGTCCGAAGTCCTTAGCCGCCCAAGCATTCGTCGCAGGGCCACCTAAATATGAATAATAAATGACCCTGCTCATATGAATCAACATCATTCGTTTACCCATAGAGCAATATACCCTCAGGGTACTCTTATGGCGAATGTGTGGACAGCAAGCGAGAATCAGGAAAAATATAGAGCCGAGAAATAGGGATTGGTCCACCCTGTTAGTGGGCATACCCGTGGTTATCCCAGACCAGGTATACTCTTCGTGGAAGGGAGTACCGGGGTCCGTAGGGGGATAGGCTGGGATAGTCACCAAATCTCGGTACCTATCTTTATCAGGTACCCGAGCAGCCATGATAACTTCTTTGTAATCATCTAACTAAATCATTATGATGAAGATGACTATAAGGAATTAAAGAAGGCTAAAACACACATGTGCTACACATTAATAACAGTCGTACTGAAATAGGTTAAATTCATGAAGGATAGAAACATACACATTAAATAGGAGACTTGACAATCAATAGTTGGATAGTTTGATACATGCACTTTGTGGGGATAAGGGAACCATGGATGGATAATGGATATCACACTAGATACACTAGTGGTCAATTCGCTAGATAATAGCCCTCACTAGATGCGAAGTGTATTATCCCCGTACACGACAAACACAAATAGTAACGTCTGTGTGTCTACGATGCAGGTCAGACCGTTACACCGTGGTTTGGTTAGTGCTGTGTGTAGCTACCACACCAGGATCTTAGTATCACAGCTAGATCCACACGCCAGGGAACATATGATACAACCAGCACCATACAATGCAATGTTCGCGCAAAAAGTAAGGAAGTAACTTCAACCTACTAAGTTTATTGATAAAATAAAAATGAGAGTAAGAATAAGATATACAAAATGAGATGATTCCTTACTTAGAGCGATATATACCGTTACTGAAAGGTGAGGCTCCCAGCCTGGAATGATTAGCACGCTGATCCAACAATTGTTTCACCTATTTGGGGGACACTGTTTTTCGAGGCCTAACACACCTCTTGACGATGTTGGTTGTAGGTTATTTTTACCAATTCTTACCACCAAAAGATAACATTAAAATTTTTCATAAAGGCAGTCACAGGAGGAATTAAGTTTGCGACTTTGACCCGCTTAAGGTTTTACGACTGCCTCTCCCCTTCCTCTCTTTTATTTTACAATTCGGAGGTTAAACAAAGGATTTAAATTTCGCATTATCTGCCTAATAAGGTCACAATTACTTTATTAGGCACCAAATCACCCAGTCTTTTCCGTACCACTGTCCATGTACTATTTTCACATGGTCAACAGTGGTGGATTGAACTTGAATGACTTTGAGGTATGGGGATTACAGAGTAATCTTCATGCTAGGAGCGGTAGGGTGTACGTGAGAGCTACCCTTTTTTCAAGATGAGATTGAAATGAGGGTGGGGGAACCTGCTGTATTCATTAAAGGGCAGAGTGATGAGGGTACTGAGTAAACCCAAAGTATCACTAACGCCACTTCCCTGAATATATTTTTGAGGGTCCTCCTTGGTTGTTCCTTTACCACCCTGTTTCTATTTCCTCCTCCCTTGGATCTGACTTAATATCAGTACTCCACAAGTGTTAAGGCATACCATTCACTCCTATTATTCATTCACTTTGTGTAAGAGACCTGTTCATTTACCAGATACCTTGATTACCTCGACTTGGACCGTTCAACACCCCCGGTAGACGTCTGTATAGGGGCACTTGAGGGATATTTCACATTCCACTTTATTCTTTTTCCTATATTCAACAAGGTACATGGCTGATTAGAGATATATATATATATATTCTGTCGTTGGATTACTCATCTTATATTCACGCTAATAAAAGAAAATTTCACCCGCTCTACCACGTAAAAAAAAATATTTACTTGATCGATAATATGGGCTTGAACGTGATATGATGGAAATTACAAGTAATGTATCGGCCAATGACAGTTTATACTACCTCTCCATGATATCAGTGTTTTACGAAGCACCACTTGCCATGGCCAATGCTACACCTGCTTGATGAAAAAATATGAACAGTTTGTTCTTTTTTTTTTCGCTCACTCAGCCTTTCGGGTGGCTGATCCACACCTCTGTGAATTAGGCCATTACCCAAAAACAGTGATGTGATAGCGACACTACTTGTTTGTCCTCCCTAATTTAGGGCAGCTAAATGCTAGATAGGGCTATAAAACAACAATATATGAAATAGCAATGTTCTTTTTTTTAAAGGAAAATCCCTTCACACGACAAACCATACCAAAAAAACTCGACCTTCCCCTTTTTTGTTTTCTCCCTCTCTTTTACAGAATGTATACAAGGAAATAAGAAGGGGCACAGCAACGGATCATGCCCGACTGTTAGCATCATTGACACACCACTGTATTTGCACGAAGGGATATGTTTTGGGTATTGGAAGGCCCTTGCATACCGATTTGACACCATTCCATGCGTACCAAAATCATTGGTTGGAATTTTTTTTATCCCTTTATCAACATTTATTCCCCAATATAGCTTTATTAGACCGGTCAAGCGGCGGACAATCGCTGTCAAAATCCCTATTTTCCAACTGCCGAAGGACATTGTATAAACTAGAACCAGGCTACCAACTCTAGCACACACACATCCCAAGGTGAACTCCATAATAATGAGAAAAGAAGGAAGAGCACCCAACTTAAAAGGGTCAAACTCTCAGTCAGTGTTCCATCTTAACAAATCACACGAGTATACTGTACCCCGCACACAAGCGATACAAAACTTAGTGACCAATCAACCAGCCTTTCCACAGAATGGCTGTGATCTACCTCTTCCCTACCTATTCAACCGGTCCCCACAGATCATTTTAGAAGAAACGAACGGTACAGTTACTCCAGCCACTTGAGAAGAGCGGTAACTCTACACTGATCCGAGTGGGGTTACTTGGTCGTACGCCCCACAGTAACTGTGACAATAGCATCTGTGCGATTTGATGCCCGCTGATTTCTTTCACCCTATTAAGGTGGAAGGTGATAGGCTGAGTGAGAGAAGATGTGAACATTTCCATCGGACTTGGACAAATGCTGGGTAATACTGACTCTATCCCTGGACCTATTCATTCTATGATGCCTGTTGTTTGCATACCCATGTCGCGCTTTCTTTGTCAACCAGGATCTCTTTCTTCTCGGCCACTGCTGATGTGTTTCATAAACACCAAGGAACAAGTCTTTAGGATCGACTAGCGGGTAGGAACCACTAAAGGATGGGATGTGAAATGTAGGAGTACAGTGAACGTGGTTATAATTTTTGCTTCACACTTTATATTTATTCTACTATAGGAAGGGTATCGTGGTTTGCTACGAAGGTTGGCTCATTAGAAAGCGTATCCAGCGCCCATAATAACAATGTAACAAATCGTCCATTGATCTCTCCCTGTCGCAGCGGGGAAGTTAATCAATCATCGGACTTTTCTTGGCTACACGTCACTGTTCATTCCACCGTGGTTATGTAGGTTAATGCCGCACATGCGCGCCATTTTTACTCTTCAAACTCCGCAATAATGGAAGTAATCCGCAAAAAAAAGGGTGCACGCTGCTGTACCCACCCTTCCCCAATAGTTAGTAGTTGGTTTTTCCCTAGACTATTGTAATAAAAAAGCCGCCTTTTACTGGAAAATGTACAGCCAGCAGTGTGCAAACTAAATTATTTCCTAGCTAATAAGCAATGACTGGTACAACGTAAAAAGTAGAAACTAAAGTTGAACACAAGCGTATTATGTACTAGCAAAACAATGGGCGCAAATGCCATTTAAAACAACACAACGAACGTCAGTCCCATACTATAGTTTTAAGTTTCATTCAAGACGGGCTTTTCGAGGCCACGCTACCGTTAAAAGTCCAAGCAACCATCGATTAATTGCTTTAAACGCCAGTACCGGTACATTGATAAATGGAATATACAATAGCCATAGGGTACCAACTTTTATCTTGAACTAAAGTGCCAGGGTGATCGTTCTTTTCCCCTTTATTTGCACGCGTACTTGTATTTACTGATTACAGGGACATTGTTAGGTAACGTCGGGTACCCTGGATTTCCAACGGCTATCAAGCACCAAATAATAGAATAAAATAATAAAAAATTAAATAGTATATGTGAATCAACAAGTACGACCAATCAAACAGGTAATACGGTAAGGTAATGATGGATTGACGTCAAGAAGGCATTTCAAAGAGAGACTTGAAACATCGTAGCGATCCCTCGCGATGTCCTTCATTTTTCTCGGCTACAAAGTAGCGTGTAAGAGGTAATTACATTTCCCAAAATAGGTACAGGTGGATCACGTCACCTTTTTTTCCCCTCCAATGCTTAATTCTTCATTTACAACTTCGAAAACGTCGCAGTCTTTTTTTGGAGGCTGGCGGACAGTGCCTTGGGTACATCCTACCGTCAATAAGAAATGTTCAATCAATGGACAGAGTTAGTTCAGTAATGAGTACATCGTAGCAAATATTTTGGTAAAACATAAATGGCTCGTTAGCTGGTCAATCCATCATTTGGTCATTGCTCAAACATCCGACCAGCCTGACGACGATTCGTCGTGGGCAAGGGATTTTGTAAGATTGTTCTCTAGTGAATAACATTATCTCCCACACCTAGACCAGGATAACAACAGGAAAAAGCAGCAACGCGTGCCGCGGATCTGGTACTGCAACGTGTAAAGTACTATTCTTTCTTAATGCTGCCTAGTGGTGGACACTCTTGTGTACTTTATCATGACTGTCTTGGCTTACACAGACGGACTTGTGCTTGCCTGGACTGGAAAGCGACATTCTCAATGTTATATAAAGATGAACAAGTTAAGAATGATCAACCTTACCTTTGTTTGGAGCATGGACGCATTCCAAATAGCGGTGTACGCTAATCCTTCCTCGACCGTATGATCTCGAGAAAAATTCAAAAGATGCCTAGGAAATCCCATATCGCCAGGCGGACAAAGCCATCATACCAATATTTTTAGAGGATTATTAAAAAAGCTCAAACCAAGCCATTGTACATCAGTGTAAACAGGCATTATTATTCGATTCTAATAATATCAGAGTCCGGTACTTTCCAATGGTAGCCGGGCAGTATAGAGTGCACTCAATAATGCATCTGATAGTTTCGTCACTTTTTTACCAAATAGATGTTCCTAAAAATGAAACAATAATACTTACTTTGTGCCCATAGTAGCAATGGGTGACTTTTCGGCAATGGTTTTGGCTAAATCGAGTGCTCGCTCTATTATGACCGTAGCGAAAAATACAACTCACATGTACCATATTCGAACACGATACACCGTATGCAAGCCACCAACAGTGTTAGTCAAACCGCTAAAATGCAAAATGTACCAAATATGGGTCAACCATTATCTAAATAAAGCAACCAAAGTTGCCAATCGAGGTGCAAAAAGCCTAGATTTTTCCCAGACCCAGAGCCCTTGGACATCACCTGCAAGTCGACCACGGCTGGCATTATCCAGAGCTTGGGCTCCTCCTATTTTTCAACGGGTGGGGTTACCCTAATTCACGGCGTACGCCAAAGCGGTGGCTGGCTTAACAGTTTTATGGTGAGTAATCACCACCTTGTCAAGATTGATACTGTTCTTTTTGTCAAGGATAATTCCTATCGGGGCATATATCGCAAGGAGCGCGCTACCAAACAAGGAAACCCACCAGTAATTGTCCGAGGCTAACAAAAAAGTGATTTACGACTGTCTGGCTACAAAATCCCACATTCCAAATTAAATTAAAAATAGAGTCACAAAGAAGCAGTTAACTTACCGAATAAAGTAACGAAATCGGGTAACACCCCGCTGACCAGACCCTGCTGTATAGCTTCGGCGCTGCCAAACTCACGGGCGGTTAAGCAAACTTCTCGGACCCAACTATCGCTGCCGACGACCTTTTGCAAACGCTGGAGCGTTCCCACGTCAGCGGCCATACCGATATCCACTTCTTTTACCGAGAAGATGCTGTCCTTCGTGCAGTAACGTATATCGCAGGCTGTAATCAAATCCACACCTGCACCAATACATACTCCATGCACCGCTGCAATCACTGGTTTGTCGCATACTTGAATAGCGGTAAAAGCGGATTGCAGATCAAGAATATGGGAACGCAAACGGTAGGCCTTACGGCTCATATCTTCGGCGGCGGTCATCAATTCGGTCGGACCTTCTTTGACATCAAGTCCAGCACAAAATCCGCGCCCTTCGCCGCTAATAATAACCGCACGTAAATTGGTATCCCTTTGAATGGCTTTGAAACATTGGCGGATTTCTGACCACAGACTGAACCTCCCCCCCCCCGAACCAACGAAACAGAAAGTAATAGCACGGTGCAAAGCCATAGAAATAATTAGTACAAGTTAGCAAAGTGACAAATTCTTGACGGGCGAGTAAAGCTACCCGGGATATCAAGACACCAGTGTTAGAAAGAAGAAAAGAGCGAGATTGACGTATCCCTTCTCCCCATAACTTATGGTGGTATTGCAGAACCCAAGTGTCAGCAGTACCCGCGGGGTTCATCGTTATATTCGTGCGTGGAAAGGCCTGGTGAGAAACGTGGATAGTAAGCTGGTAAGGGGGATCTGTAAGGGTTATCCAGGCCATCATCCAGTTGTCTTTTAGCGTATACAGCCAGCTACACATTACACTCCATGGCCACACTGCTTCCAAGCAGTGTACAGGACTGCTCTTGTATAATGCACTGCTTAACGAGTGCATTGTATGGCGCACGCCGGGTCGAGTTACAAATCAGGTATTCACCCGACTCCTTTATACATTGTAAATAAATGCAGTAACCATGACGTCCACTGCCTATGGATGCACCGCATTGCATAGTTAAAGGTATATTATCCAAGCCCAGAATGGCTGTCACGCCTTCCCTCTTATCTTCACTGCTGCACCCATTCACTTGCAACCCCGCACCTTTCCCCAACACCAATGGCCTGGTCGGAAGATATAGTGTGAAAGCACCCTAGTCGTAGTTCAATAGAAATCGAGTACAGGTAAGTGGAAGGTAACACAAGAAACGACGCTGCAGTGCTCACATTGGCCATTCGTTTGGGAGGAGAAACCCGTGGGTAAC
>JAOPJG010001332.1:0-10208 GCA_027478255.1 Dispira simplex | reverse complement strand
GGGGTTTATAATACTGGTGTAAAGTACGCACTGTGTCCGGATCCATATTGAACTGTTTGGACACGACAGACAGTTGGGCGGATGTGAGCCCGCTAGGAGGAAGGGACCGTAATAGTGAAAAAATACCATCAGCGGATAGTTTGTTGTGTACGCCAATTTGTTCGAAATCGTCCTCTTGAGCTCGGTTCTTAAGCGTGTTCAAAGGCGCAATACCAGAGGAGCCCGGACGTTGCTTCACGGGCAGGTCGGATTCCTGAGGACGGAAGAAAGCGCCCAAATTCTGGCGAATCTGCTGGTTGATGTGCTCTTCATGTGCTACATTCTGTCCGATCTTGGCATTAGCGTCCTCAGCGTGAGTGGATGGTGACCGTGGATTCGGGGAAGGTCGTGAAACCGAAGATTTGGATACTTTTGGAAACTTTCGAACAGCTTTGGAACCGCGGTTGCCCATGACAGAAGATTAGAATAGCAGTACAAAAAGGAACTTCAACTGGCCCTAAAATAAGGGAGAGTATGACCCAAGGGTCGCTTATAATAGATATCTTTTTTTAAAAAAACAGGGGGGGGGAATGAAGGGGCAGGCGAGCAATGCGAAGGAAATACAAGCCGATTTAATCGAGAATGGGGCGGATAAAACGTTGTAACCGGTGCTCCCAAAGTGGAATTCCTCATGTGACATGGCCAACATTGCACATTTGCCTTCACTGACTCTCACGGTGTAACCCATATTCCACAAGTACTAGCCGATACTCTCTAGTTTTTTAAGGTTTATTAAAATCGGGCATGAAGACGATAAATGGGACATCCCCTTTTCGAAAAGAAAAGCAATAAGCAGAGTCTGACAGCATGCCGTCATCGTTGTTCTGATGTAACGTATGCTTAAGGGTTTCGAAATAGAAAAATAGCACTGACCTGACCGTTGCTGTCTGTTAACAATGACGAAAATTACCCCTAACTACCTTTTTGGTGATATGATAATTGTCACTGGCAAGCCCTCTCGTCCCTTCTTGCACTTTTCCATCAGTCATTATCGATAGTTTCAGGCTACTAAAGTGTTTGAGCCGAAACCCACCTTATCAGGCTCTATATATCTCGATTGTGGCCATGACGATTGCCTACATGTGGCCTTAGACTTCATCTGCCGATGTCCAGATGTATTTGCATCGCATTGGACCTGTAATTGAGTGAGGATGGCGACATAACTGCTGATACCACACATTGGGTGTAGCGAATAAACACAGGGAGATTCGCCACGCACTTTTAGTCAGAGGTCACAAAGGCCGTATTGGTTCATTGACAATTACAGACGGCCTTACGACACACAGTGACCAAAAGGTACTCTCATTCGACAAGGCGCTGTTACCCGTGCGGATGGGAGAGAGGAGATAGAGCTTTATAGCCACTCGTAAGCGTTGGGAGTCATTCTTGTGCAATCACCGAGAAATTATTTTTTAACTGCGATTCTAAGAATAGCGCGGGGACACTGTGGACGCTTGGTTGGTCTAAATTCCTTTTCCCTTCGGTGGAGTTGGTAGCCGGTTGGGGATGGTTATTGGCAGCATCATTAATATCCTTTGATATAGAATGACCACACCGAAAGGAGTGGATGATTCGCTGTGCGCATCTTCGTGGATTGACGTATGGTGTGCATTATCGACTATGCATTTAGCTGTATGCCCATTGACTGTACTTTTTTTTCCGTTCGCTTTTTAAACCGTTTCGCGGTATGCACTTTAGTCCGTTGGGTCTTTTATATATCGGTTTTGATATATTCTATTTCTTAAATCAAGTCGTGTTGGATACACACTCTTTTTTTGTTTATTTCTTTTTTTCCACGCACATTGTCCATCGTTTAGTTTCGACGTGTCTATTTTTCCAAAGACACACCTTTTGTTCCCTTTGACTCAACTTTAGAAAGAAAAAACAATTAGTGTGACACCCCTGTCCCTGGCGAGTACTGTCCACACTTTGACCGCTTGTTGACGAGGGCCGCATTGTTTTGGTTATTTTTAGCACATACGTTAGTCTACATTCGCTATCAATCTTCGCTCAGGTAAATAATAAGCCCCTCTCTTTCTCTCGTCATTAATAATTGGCATATGTAGTATCCACCCGCAGGACTGGGAGCCGACCTACTAGACATTGCAGCAACGGGTTATAAGGGGGGTCTCATGCTTTATCACCCCCTCTCACACTCTCTTTCATGGCAAAGGACAGCCCATTCTCTTCTTTCTCCCAAAACAAACTTTCTTTCTTTGGTGGATTAATATTAGAGCGGCCCTTACTCCTTTTGTTTCTACATTTTTGGGCTTGTTATTTCGCCGACTAAGTGTGCTAACTTTTATTATTTTATCTAGCGTGCTTTTCACTTTTCGCTGTTTTTTTAGCGATAAGCTCTTGTGGTTTTATTTCTTCACCACGACACTCTGTTGGTAACTGGTCTATTTATCACCTTCCTATTGTCGTGGTTGAATACCCCCGTTGTTGTTGCTGTTATTGCTATTGTCTCTTATTCAATCCATCAGCTAGCCCTGGCTATAGTGTAGTACACTGCCAGCCAGTTGGGTATTATTTCCTATTTGACTCCGTTACTCCAATCCTAGCCACTCCCGTTGTGTCTCTTCCTTAACTTTTTGTTTTTTTCTTACGTGGGACTTTCGTTTACTCACTCTCACTTGTTAGTTTTTGAAGTGACAGTCTGATGTCGGGACCAAACGACCAATACTTGCACACAGGTTCTCATCCATCGTATACTCCTGTTCCTCAGGAAGGCCAACAGAGTGGTGAACGGTCTTCTTCCACTGACTCAGATTTAGACCCACGTCGCTACCAGCTACGTGACCTCACCTCGTCACCTTCGACAATACCTGGTGTAGGTTTTAATCCTTCATCGATTACCAACTCAACTCCCCAACCCACATCCCACTTTAACTCGATGCGTGACTCGGAGAATCAACCTCAGCAACATCTGGCACCACCGGAGGAGTTTGACACGGGGGCTTCCCAGTCCTACTTCCGAGCCATATCTCCTACCCACGGTCAGAGTGGCAGAGAAGAGGTGGAGTTGCATGATTTTACCGCGTCCCAGGATGAAAAACATGCCCACGCAAAACACAAGAAATCCATGGAGAGCGTAAGTTCCCGGTTAGCCCGTAAACTCTCCAGTCGCAGTCGTGCCAGTGCCCGTAATGTCGAGGAAGGGGTCAGCAAAAACTTACGTAGACAGCGTTCATTAGTGCGTCCGGAACGAGCCCGCCCCCCAGGTAAAAATGACCCACATTACCACAGCGCCCTACGGGCCGGAGTGGTGGCTACCCCTGCCGGACCGGCTTCTCAGGTGGCCAACAAGCGTACCATTCTCACCCGTGAAAATACCCTTCGTCGGGGACGTAGTATTGCACGACGCAGTACTACCAAGGAGAAAGCTCCGACCATTGTCAAGGAAAAGCGGCGTTGTCCCTCACCCTGGGAACTTTTTTCTCGAGTGATCACCTTTTACGCCCCGAGTGCCCTACTCAAGTGCTGTGGCATGAAAGATCGTAATATTCAACAGGCATGGCGTGAAAAAATGGCCCTCGTGACCATCATTATACTGCTGATGGGGGCCGTCGGGTTCCTCACTTTTGGTTTCCAACAAGTCGTGTGTGATTTCAGCACCCAGGAGAAATCCTACATCAAGTACAATGCCTTGAAAAATTCTGACGTGGTGATTAATGGGCGTGTGTACGACTTGTCCCGTTTTTCCCATCCGGCAACTTCTATGACGGGTGATGACGTTAGTCTCGGTAACCTGTTGCGGGACCCGGTTTGGGCGGGGTCATTGGATCTATCATTTATGTTCCAGTATCCCAATAATAATTGCAAAGGTTTCTTTAATATCCCCAACCCCGACGATAGTCAGGGTAACGTTGTGAACTTTTTCCCGTGTGTAGTGAAAAATAACACCGTGAAACCGGATCCCAACATGAATGCCGAGCGTGCTGCTTGCCACGCAACATCGTCTTCGCGTCAGAAACTCTCCCAGCTACCCCGACGTGGTGACATGTACTATGGTTGGGATGACATCAACGGCCCTTTGCGTAATCGACAGTTTGTCATCTACAGCGGTAGTGTTTTGGATATGGGTCGCTTGGACTGGTTGGTCAACGATATTACTCCTGTGTCCATCATTAGTGAACTAGCCAAACCGTCGTTCCGTGGTCGGGATGTGACCTACTATATCAGCAACAACAACCCCAAGTTGGGCCGTTGTCTTCAGGAAGTGTTCCGAGCGGGGGCCTTGGATACCACCAGTATTGGGTGTATGGCCTCCCAGATCGTTCTGTATGCTTCCCTTATTGTCATTTTGGGGGTGGTGCTTATTAAGTTTGGCCTGGCCGTCTTTTTTGGTTGGGTAATGGGCCGTCGCTTGGGTCAGTTAAAGAATGAAACCCCCGAAGAACGTCGGCGTCGTATTGCCGCCATTGAAATGTGGAGTGATGTTAACAATCATTATGGACAACCTTTGGCTATTCGTCCCAAATATACCGTCACCTCTCAGCCTAAGCGATCGCGCTTCCTGCCCCGTACCAGCCGGTACAGCACCTTTTTACCAGGTGAGGAACCTGGTCGTCCCCGACCTGCCAACACTTCCTCAGTGTACGGTTCCAACGCTCCTCGTCGTGCTTCCGGCTTTGCCATGACGACCACTGCCAATTCCTCATCGCATTCCCTGGCCTTTGGAGCATCCCCTGCCACCACCGGACGTGCCCAGCGCATGTCCGTCGCAGGTCTGGGTCACTCGGCGGATAACGATTCCCAACCCAGCGCCGATGACCTCAACAAACCTATCATAGGTGCCCCCGTCTTGTCTGGGGATTACCGTTCGGACCAGTCCCTGAAACCGGGCGTGCCGGAAATGCCGATGGAGATGCCCAGTTCGGAAGATTTGGCCTACACCATTCTATTGGTCACTTGCTATTCCGAAGGGGCCCACGGTATTCGTACTACATTGGATTCGTTGGCCGGTACCGATTTCCCTACATCGCACAAATGTCTGTTCATCATTTGTGACGGGATTATTACCGGGGCGGGTGAATCAGTGTCTACTCCTGATGTGTGCTTGGCGATGATGAAAGACTTTATCATTACCCCTGACCACGTCCAACCTTACTCGTATGTGGCTATTGCGGATGGTACCAAGCGGCATAACATGGCCAAGATTTATGCTGGGTATTACGCCCCCGATGACAACTCCCCCGCCGAGGCCAAACGCAATCGTGTACCCATGATTTTGGTGGTCAAGTGTGGTACTCCGGCCGAAGCCGACGAAAGGAAGCCCGGTAACCGTGGGAAGCGTGACTCTCAGATTATCCTCATGAGTTTCCTGCAGCATGTTATGTTTGACGAAAGGATGACCGAGCTCGAGTACGAATTATTTAACGCCATGTGGAACGTCATGGGGGTCACCCCGGACAATTTTGAAATTGTATTGATGGTGGATGCTGATACCAAGGTGTATCCGGATGCGGTGAGTCGGATGGTGGCCTGTATGGTACGGGACCCCCAAGTGATGGGGTTGTGCGGGGAGACCAAGATTGCGAACAAGTCCGATAGCTGGGTATCTATGATCCAGGTGTTTGAATACTACATTTCCCACCACCAGAGCAAGGCCTTTGAGTCTCTGTTTGGCGGTGTGACCTGTTTACCTGGTTGTTTCTGTATGTACCGTATCAAGGCCCCCAAGGGTCCCCACGGTTACTGGATTCCTATCTTGGCCAATCCGGACATTGTGGAAAATTATTCCGAGAACGTGGTGGACACTCTACACGATAAGAATCTGCTGCTCCTGGGTGAAGATCGTTACTTGTCCACGCTGATGTTGCGGACTTTCCCTAAACGTAAAATGATTTTTGTGCCCTCTGCGGTGTGTAAAACCATTGTCCCGGATGAATTTAAGGTGCTTTTGTCCCAGCGTCGTCGGTGGATTAATTCTACGGTGCATAACTTGATGGAACTGGTATTGGTGCGGGATCTTTGTGGAACTTTCTGCTTCTCGATGCAGTTTGTGATTGGCATGGAATTGGTCGGTACCGTGGTATTGCCTGCGGCTATTTCGTTTACCTTGTATATTGTGATCATCTCCACTTTCACACGTCCGGTGCCCTGGCTACCGTTGATGTTGCTCGGGATCATTTTGGGTCTTCCCGCTATCCTGATTGGTTTGACTACCCGTAAATTAGTGTACGTGGGATGGATGATGATTTACCTATTGTCGTTGCCAGTGTGGAATTTCGTTCTTCCTGTCTACGCCTTTTGGCATTTTGATGACTTTTCCTGGGGTCAAACGCGTATGGTGCAGGGCGAGGGCAAGGACAAGGGTCATGGCGACAAGGATGGTGAATTTGACAGTTCCAAGATTGTTATGAAACGTTGGTGCGAATTCGAAGCCGAGAAACGTCGAAAGACTACACTTTTCCTGTCGGCGAATACGGGTAGTTTGCAAAGCTTGGGCGCTAACGGGTTGCCCGATGTGCCACCGCTTCCCGAAGGAGTACCCAGCCAACCCAGTCCCTTGGGCGGAGTCAACTCAAATTCGTCTTATAATGTCGCTGGTTCTAGCAACGTGTCGGCCAATGCTAGTTTTGACAAGCTGGGTTACATGACTCCCCAGATGGCTCATCGAATGTCTTATGCTCCCAGTGCTCAAGCATCTACCATTAATTTGGGCTTTGGTAGTGCGGTTGACCAAAGTCCGGTACGATCAGCTGTTGGGGCACACGACGAATTCACCAGCAGTGAAAGTTCTCGGTCGTTTGATAAGATTACGTCGTCCAAATCCAGTGAAGAACCCATGCTGGGCTCGTTGAATGATAGCACTTTATCATCCGGAGTGACTAATTCGAGTGTTTCTGACCCGTCAGCCAGTGCCACACGGCACCCACCATCTTATCACCAGGGGCCTCCACCTCCCCCTGGTATGCTTTAAGGAATTAGGTTGAGAGTGTGGTGTTGGACACGTTCGTTGGGATTATGCGGAATTGCTACATGTCTTTTTAATTTTACATCCATCTGTACACATTTCTCTATCTTTTATTCCCAAAATCGGAAGATTTTATATCTTTATCTTCTATATAGTTTAATGATAGATAATCATGATTTCATTTATCAACCTTCAATTTTACATCACGTTACCCCTCGTCATCGCTACGTCAACCTAGTTGTTTGTTTTTCGTGTCCTTCGAAAATTGGGTTCACAGCATTCAACAGTGAATTCATTTTGCATTCCTCTCTTTACGCACCTTTGTTAATGGATTTTAGCACCATTGGGAGGATACTGAATAGTTGGTGGTTTTTTTTGGTTCCGATTTTGCATGATTGAACTAGTGTCATTGATCTTTTTTATTCGTTTTTTTATTAGGCTGAGAGCATTAATAATCATATATTTATTCCGTAGGTTTTTGCATGGTAATGCATCCTTTTGGCTAATTGAATAAAATGCGTATTTCGATAAATCTTTGTGGTTATAGCGGTGTACTTGGGATGAATTGTAGTTTGACAAGGTATATTTCGCTACGTTGTATGTTTACGGAACCGGAATAGTGAGAGTACTTTTTATTAAAATCCATTTAATGAGGGGGGGGGGGTTTACAGTACAATTTAAATTGTATATGGGTGATTTTTTTTCGACTATATAGAGGTTTGGTGCAAAAATGTACCAACTAAAATTTAACCAATAGAGTTTAGTGAGAGACCTACTCAATGCTGGCGGATTTTTCTCTGTAGTTGAAAAAAATCTACCCATATGGTGGAGTATAATTAAATAACGAAGCAGAAAAGAATTCTCCACTTTGATGATTCGTCCCACAACTGAGTGTAATAGGCGGGATGTTGGGTGAGAATCAGTATATTTCCATGTGGACGTTCGTTCTCTCTGGATTCTTTCGATCTCGTGGTTTTTTAACCACATGTTTTGGTCCTATACATATTTCATTCTCTCTTGGGTCGCATTTGTCCATTGGGATCGGTGTTGTCCCCTTGGGGTTGATGAAAGATTGACCAATAGAACAAGTTGTAGCTGGCACCTTCTCCTTTCAGCTGAAAGTGTGATGGGGTTAGCTTCTCTTTCCCAACGTATCTACCTGACGGCTTCATTTTTCTTCCAAGGCAGTTGGGCTCGTAATGTGGGATAAATAAACTCTGTTCCTTAACCTAGTTTTTTTTCTTTTTCGATTTCATTGGAGTGGAAAGTCACATTGTCAATCAGTTGAAGCTCTATTACATCTTATGTATTGTGACGCACTTCAAAGGTTACTCTAAAAGCGTTAAAACGTGTGTGTTTAATATGTTTTGAAAGAAAAGCAGAAAACCGACTCACTCTAAAAAGCATGTAGTTCTTTTTAAATCAATAGGCATCTCCATTGATACTCCCGATTTCACTGCAAACGAAATAAGTATACAATTGTTAGAAGTCCTAATGTAATGAATTTATTTAAAGTTATATCGCAGCGAAATATAGAAAATATTTTTAGCAGTGCTGCTCTAAAACAGCTTTATATATTGTGTTTTTATCTGAAATGACGCTCATGGACGTATCATCTTATTTTTATCCGCTCGGGTGAATTGGCTTTGGGCCTTTTGGAAGGCCTTGGGGTCCAAAAGTTCCGGTGGAGCAGCGCCGGGGTACACTTCCTCGATAAACTTGCGGGTCACCTGGTCGATATTAGAGCCCGGATGTTGTTCCATATAGGCCACCACCTTATCGGCCACTTGCTTAATATGATGGAAAGACAAGGGTTGTTGTTCGGGGGCGACGTTTGATTTAGCCTGGGCTTCCTTTACCGTACGTTGGGCGTCCTGTAACGAAAGATATTCAAACCGGTGGATACGTAAACCAACACCCCCGGGTAAATTTCGTTGAATATACTTGATAAAGGGTTCCAACACCTGTGGTTGGGTATCCTTGATTTGCAACAAACGCTTGATTCGCAACCGAGCAAAGTTCTCCTGAGCTCCCTTGTGCACAAAGGGTGATTTCAGTACAGTCCATTTTTGCACATGGGTCGGCAAACCCACCGCGTTGGAACAAGGAATTTGCATCGTCTGGGCTACTTTCCGAATGAATCCCGTGTAGAAATCAATGCGGTGATCGGAAAACGCTTCCAGATGTAAATTGCAACTAATCAGTCCTAACGTCGGGGGTACCGATTTGGCCGGTTGTAACGTGTCCGGGATCACCGGTTTCGGTTGGGTCGTCTGGGCCTTGAATTGGTTCACCTTGAGGGAACGGTCTAACGCTTCCAAAATGGCCGTGGGGCCTGAACGAGTCCGACGGAGCATGGTGTAAGATGGACACAGCTTACTATTAATAATTCCAACGGAATGATAAAATTAGTGTGGAAAGAAAAAGGTAAGTAGAAACGGCAAATACTGAAAGAAAGGAAACCACACTGGTTAGAGCGGATGGGTAATTTTTTTTCAATCCTCATAACTAAGGATCCGCTAGGGCGAAATATGCCCCTTACGAAATCCCATTGGTTAAATTGTCATTGGTGAATTTTTGCTTCGAATCACCATAGGGTTGAAAAATAGTTACCCAGATCCATTGTTAGGCCAACAAAAAATCACTATGTAGAAAGTGAGTGATCGTGGTCCATTAGGATCAAGGTCATATAATCTGGAAGTGCATTTCATTAGGGTTGGGGAGAGGTGAATAAATTTCAAAGAGTCATCAAGTACCAAGTACTAAGTCAAATTATAATCAACCATACATTGGCATACATACAGAATTAGAAAGTGCATCATCATTTTCATCACATATATGTAGAGCCAGCCTAAGGATGGCATCAAGGGAACCTGTTTGTACCATTGTCTGAAGCCTGACTTCCACAATTGTATGTATACAATTGTGTTGGAACAAAGGGAATATGTGATGTAAACAGGTATTCATAGGAATATTGTTTATTCCAAGTGATCAAGTGATAAAAGAAAACTAAGATTGCATTGATGTCAAAAATCCCTGATTAAATATGTCACTGATGACAGGTTTCAGATGTTGTCACTTCCTGGGAATCAAAAGGTTATCTGATGGTCACTATCATCATCAACAGAGAGCAAAAGAAAAGTATGGGGGTCTCAATGATTATAACAAACTGTGGTATCTCAGCCTTGGTTCGTACTCCCAGTACAACCAGGCCCTCCAGAGATACAGCCTTCCAAAGGCTCTTACC
>JAOPJG010001331.1:0-10212 GCA_027478255.1 Dispira simplex | reverse complement strand
GTGTGGACTGTGTTTCATGAGAGGAGGAAGGGAAAGGGAGAAAGGGAGAAAAGGAAAATGTTCAATATTGAACACTGTGACTCCTACATCAAAGAGGGAGTTGATTACCTTTATTAATTGTTGTTCCACCTTTCAACAGTTTTATCTTCCTTGTACCTGCCTAAAAATTAATGGCCAAACAGCTTGCAGGTCATAAGAAAGGCCAGGAGGGCATTCCAGAGGCTCAAGAGAGCCCAGACTGTCATAATCCATACTGGTGGTGCAGTCCTGAACTGGTTTGTGCAAGATACCATTGAGAGCTGTGGCATCCTTCCCCAAGAACCAGTTTGTACACCTGTCATGGTCATACTTGTATTTCCCTCATTCCTTCCTTTTTATTCATCCTTTTTCCCCTTTTATGATTATTCTTATCCTGCCCTTCTTTCATTCACCCTTTTCTTGGGTCACCTACATTCTTGTCCTCTCTGATTCTTCTTTTATTCTTCTCCTTGGTTCTCTTATCCTTCCTTGATTCCTTCCTTTTTATTTCACCATGTTGGTTTTCTTTTTGTTTTTATTCTTTTGGTTTGGGGGTCAAACTGACTGCCCACCTTGTTGGCCCCACCTTGAATACATGGTCCCTAAATCTATATAAGGACCATGGGATTCCAGCCATAGCTCCTTAGCTTGCAATGTCATTTTTTTAGTTGTTCCTGTTTTCTATTGACTTATTGAATAAACTTCCTTGTTTTCTCCTTTTTTACTTGTTGTTATTTACTTCCAACCTTTGTATCTCCCTTGTTCCTGGTTGTACCTGGTTGCCACTTGTCTTCCCTTGTTTCCTGACACAGACTTTCTGTTACCTGACCCCACAAACTCAGTTAGTGATCCCCAGGACATGACAGTATTACAATAAGAACAATTAATAAAATGATGGTAGTGTATGCTATCCCTTTTTTTTTTAATGAAAAGAAAATGTAACAAACAGTGTGGTGTTCAAATGATCAAGTGGGACCAAATGAATATACTAGATGTGCAGATATAGTAATAAAGACTTCATTGTTAATGAACATGAGGAAACAATGACATTGGGAAAAGATAGCCTATTTATCTGGATCCATCCTGATGGAAGGGGACTCTCTGGAGGGTCTTGTTGAGGATGGTGGTGTGTGTGGTCTGTTCAATTTCCATGTTCACCTACCAACTGGGTGACCCTCCTGGTGGTCCACCTCCTGCAGTGCACAGGAGAGACCATACTAGTTTCCTTGTTCTCCTGGTCACTGGGTTTCTCCTGCTTTCCTGACCGTGCAAGGAAGTGGCTCTCTCACTACCCAGGGTGAGGGACCACATGCATGTCTCCCCCCCCCTTGGTCATCTCAAAAAAAAAAGGGAAATAGGCGATTTTTATTCTTCCGCCGAAAACACGTGATTTTTCCTGTAATTTTATTTCATCCAAAACGCTATAGAGTCGAAAAAAAAGCATCCATATAGGGATAAACCCGCCGAAGTTGAATAGGTTGCTCAGAAAACATTATTGGTTAGATTCGTAACTGGTACATTTTTCGCTCCGAATCTCTCTCGTCGAAAAAAAAACACCCATTTTCAAGTCTACATGAAAAAAAAAATAAAAAAAAAAATACATTCTGACCACCTAACGACATGGTGTAAATTAGAAGAAGCATCGTGTCCATTGCAGTTTCGTTAAATATAGTTTGAGGTATATTTTTCTCGGTAACATCAAGTATATTCCTTCCATTTGTAGATAGATACATATTCTACGCAAAAATTTTCCCATGGCACCAAAGAGAAAGAGAACCAATGCAACCGTAAGTACTCCAATTCCGACTGGTCCGATTTAAACAAGACCCTCATTACGACATTTGACATTGAACATGTCAATTCCATTGCCAATGCTTTCTCGAAGGAGGCGATAAATAGTGGTAGCCTGCCCTCTTACACAACACTACCGTATATATTTACTCACCAAATCCTATATTCGGTTTATGAATATACCATTGTCTCACTTGTACTGTGACGTTGATAATTTCCACGCCTATGCACGCACTTTCTTGATTCAATTTGGTAATAATGGGTTACACAATAGCGTGCGGGTAAGTCAGCTCCGCAAGAGGAACCCGTTGTAGTAGAGACATCGTCCACACCAACCGGAACCCCAGTTATATCTAAGGATGACGCTGTGGAAAACGACGACAAAAGGCAATCTACCAAATCCTCCAAACGGCGCTTTCGTAAGTTGAATAAAGCCCCCGGTGGCGGAAAAAAGAAGAAGATTTTCGTTGTGGATACTCAGGTAAGTGACATGCTTTGTTCTATTCCTTCATCCCTTAATCTTAATATGATCTGTATATTTACCCTTGCAGTGACGATTTCATTCTAGTCAAAAACTAACGCACATGACTAAGTACGCTTGTATTGTTTTTATGTGCTTTTATATGATCCGATTTTATGCCTTGAACGTGCCAATTTTACCTATAGACCATGCTAAACCTCATCGAACAAGTTGCGGAAGAGGAAGAAAAAGATCTCGAAATACGACTCCATAAACAGGTAATGTACCGTTAAAATAACGAACCCTTTTCCAGTCGCGATAGTGTTCAATTTTGGGTTAACCCCAGCCCATGGTCGTTTATCTACTACTTTCACATTTTCTTCAAATGGTTACTATGCTACAATCTTTACTAATTTTTATGACTTACTGGTGGATATACACATATTACCTTTTATTACTATGTGCGCAGGAGGAAAAACAGGAGCGCATCAAGGCCAAGGAAAATGTGACCAAGGCCAAACGTGACGCTAAGCGTTCGAAGCTGGTAGGTAGAATCGATATTTCCTTATCCATGATGAAGGTATACACCCTTTTTTCACGCTCTAGTGTGATAGATGGTTTCCAAGTACCGGGGGAGGTAGAGCTATTATTTTTATTGATGCCTTCACTAACCAACTACTGGGAAATAGGTCTATGTGTATGTCCAATGTTTACTACTCGTCACCTTTTATACGATAATATCTTTATTGTAATTTATTTATTTATTTTTTTTTAAAAAAAAGGAAAAAATCAAGGACGAACTTCGAGCCAGGGATAAACGGCGTTCGAAACATCCCAATACACAGTCTAGTGAACAGGTAAGTGCTTCAATCCAATTTGGGTTGTGTATTTTTTTTTTATGAATTTCACTCAAATTTTATTTAACGAACACGTAGTGAACAGTGCTGAGTGAGCCACAGTAATCGTACCCCATTATGTATACTAACTTGCCACATTGGATTCTCACGCCGTTACTGGTAACTTCATTATATATGATTTTTCTACCAAACGAATTTTTCAGGATGATACGAAAACGCCCAAGAGGCGGGTTATATTCTCTGCGTAATCTACCTGGAAGGCTCACCACTTCAGTACACCCTTCTCGCATGTCTGCACCTTTGAATTTTGTAGCCTTATACTGAGTGGATGTTGCCGATGTATCGAAGCTACCATTACTTCCCTTTGATTTGTAAACCCCTTTACATAGCATTGACGTTGTTTTATTTTCCATGGCTTGATTAAAAAATGCTGAAGAAGCACAAATGGCTCAGTACTATAAACATATTCCTAAACAGTGATATCAAGTAGACAAACTTATTAAACATACCTAAATAAAATAAAATAAGGCCATGTGTTCACCTTGGTATACAACCTCCATCCATTACTACATATTGTACTGTTCTAGTCAAATGTCATACTCGCCGAGGTTTCCGGGGTATCACTGGCGGATATGTCAGGAGTATGATGGTTCATGAACTGTTCCATGGGATGGGGAACGGCCGAAGGGTTATCACTCTGATTACTCTGACCCAAAGCAGTAATAGCGTTGGTCGAACTACCGCCATTGGTGGGACTAAGCAATTGATGAGTTGGATCAACAGCCATAGCACTCGCACTGACACTACCCGTCGTCGTGGGGTTGACTTTGGTGACCTCTTGTTTTTCCTGCAAGGCCAACAGCGTCTTGCGCACTTGCCAACGTTCCTGTACTAGTTTTAACCGTTCATTTTCCAACTCGGCTTGTTGGGTCCGGACAAAGGCCTCTAATTCCTCAAACTCGCGCATTTTTAGTTCGAGTTTCTTCAGCTGACTCTCGATGGCCTGTTGTACCAGACTCCGGATCTGCCGTTCTTCGTGTTCGGCCAACACCTGGGCCTTGGCTGCAGCAGCTCCAAGGGCGGCCATGGAGGCTTTGGTGATAGTGGTCTTACTAAATGCCGGAGAAGTAGCGGTACCGTTGACGGGAGCCTCGGGGGGTGGTGAAGCCGCCCGGTCGGCAGTAGGCACTGTCTGGGGTGCGTCGGATGCCGATACATCGACATCCATACCGTTGACCGGTGCCCCTAAAGTGTCATAGGCGGAACCACTCCTGGGGGACCCTGTGCTGATTGGTTCATCTTCTTTGCGGGTAGAATCGGGTTTCCCATCCGTCGTCGTTTCAGGTCGAGTGGTGTCTTCTTTCTTGGATTTGGTACCCGCCGCAAGTTCCTTGAGAGCAGATTGTGCCGCCGCCGCGGCTACCCCGGGGTTCACATTGGCCGCCAAAAAGGCCACCACCGACAACACTGGGTTATTAGCCTGACTGAACGGAACGTTTTGCTGATACTGCAAGGGACCCAACTCGCCCATGGAGGTTTCCAAATAAGGATCTTCAATGGGTAGTTGTAAAAAGTGGCTGATACACTGCTCCCTGGTGCGGGTTCCCACGTGGTCAGCGATACGGAACCAGTCATTGTCGAACATTTCGATCCCTTCCAAGAGCAATAACGTTTCTTGTTCACTCCAGGCCCCCCCTTGCGTTTGTTTGAGCTGGGATGCCTCTAGTTTGACGAAATCCCCGCTGTAGAGTGACGAAGGGAAACGACCTTCCAGATAACACGGAGGACACAGGTCCACTTTCTTGACTTTAAGACAATGGTAACGTAACCGGGTACATTCCACCCCACACGTAAAACAATGGTAACGAGCCGCTCCGCTACCAGTGCTCGTATCAGCAGTATCCCCACTGCCTCCCTCGGCCTGACTAGTCGGGTCATCGTACACATGTTTACGTAAGGCTAAATTCAATGCCGACCCGTCCTTGGTGGCCTCGATCTGGGTTTTGGCAGAAGTCTCTCCGGACATCGGGTGCAATGTTTTTCCTGGGGCGTTGGCTACGGTAATACTGGGTAAAAACGGCTGTAAACCCCGTGGGGTGTCGGCAGTAATGCGAAAGTGACCGGTAAAGGGCGGTCCTACCACCGAAGGGCGGGTATCCGGGTCGACCTGATAATTGATAAGACCCCACTGTTCCAAAAACGCGTGGACCCGCATAATGGCGCAGACATCCCCGGCCAAATTCCGACGGCAGGCGGTGACAGTGAGGTACTCGTGGGGATTCAACCGGTAGGTATTGATCATAAAATCACGGTAATCTTTGTACACTGATGGGGTTTTCGAACGATTACGCCCGTTGAAAAATTCGGGAAGACCGCGCTTTTCATTGGGATGGATGCGATCCATGGAAAACCAAGCGGCGTAACTAGGAATGATCACTTCGTAGGTCTGTTGGACGAGATACGACTTGGCTTTATTCTGAATCTCCTCCGCCGACAGGGCCGGAGGAGGAGTAGCCACCTTGACCTCTACGGACTGGCTAGGTGCACTGGCTTGGTCCTCCAACGTAACTACGACATTCTCCGCGTCCATGGTACTGGCGTCTTCGGCTGCTACCGCCAAGGTTTCTGCTTCTTCTTCCAACTTTTCGGTACGGGTGGGGGATTTCGAAATCTGCAGTGAAGATTCGGTATGCGAAATATTGGCCAAGTCACCGGCGGGCAACGGTTCGAATTCGCTCTTTTTACCCGGAGCATCCGCCCGCGCATCGGGATCATTAACATCCACCACCGAAAGTCTAGGGTGCTCTGGTTGTGCGTCCATCATGATAGTGTCCGCAGGTTCGGTTTCATGCACGGGGTGATTGTCAGCCGCCGACTCTAGCTTAGGATGCGTTTCCTCCGTATCCAAGGTTTCACCTTCTTTCGGGGTGGGTACCGGAAAACGGCGTTTGGTACTAGTCGGATGGCCCGCTTCCTCTGGAGAAGAAAGGGCATCTTTGTAGTCTTCCTCTTCCATCCACTCGTTGTATTTGGAACTGTCCGCCACCCAGCTGATCGGAACATGGTACGGCCCGGAACGTGGTGTGGCGAGGGGCACCTCGACGTTGTATCGTGTAGACATGGCCTTCCAACTATCGTAAGAGGCGGGCAGGGTCAACCAATGGACCAGCACGTGGTTGCTCAAGCGAGCCACAGGTCGAAAGTATTGGGGAGTGGCAGGGGTTGTCCAGGCTGGGGAATCTGGGTATACCACATGGGTAGGGGAACCGTCGGGGTTCACCACTTCGCCATGTAAGCGTGACACCATTTGGGACACTATTTGCTGCTGGTTGGCGTCTACTCCTTCAGCAAAGGCCACGCGGGGAAAGGTTAATAACCGCTGGTTTACGAGAGTTTGGGTCAAGTGGGTCAGGAGCTGTCGTTGATTCGCTGGGGTAAGTTTGTCCAATGGATGAGGCTCCAGTGCGGTGGTCACCACGTCTTTATTGTGTAAAAAGTTGAGCGTTACCTGAAGCACAATCTGAGTAGAAACGTGGATGTTGGTCGACGGGTCCATAAACGGTTGCAGAAGGAGTCGGGCCGGTATTTTGGGCCACTCATCGAACTCTTCCATATTATGGGTATGATGGGCCTGTTGCGTGGCATCTTGTCCCAAGAGCTGTTCTTGCAGGATAAGGAGATCCACCAAAAGATTGGTCAATTGAGCACTGGTAATCCCAGTATATAACCACGGAAGTTGTTTGGCCAAATGTTCACAATACGGTTCAAGACGAACGCGCACATCGGGCTGAAGATAAAACTCGCGCACCGGTTGGGCCGCGGGCACAACGGGAGAGTGAACCATGGGGAGGTTACCAAAAATACGCGAAATAACACTACTATACGATGGACACGGAAAGTAACCAGACGTGTAGGGGTATGGTAATGACACGTCCGGTAATAAATCCAAGGAAAACAAAAAAAAGAGGAGCGCGAAGTAAATCGACAATGCCAAAAGAATTATAACGGCAAAAAAAAGGGAATAAACTAGATAATAGGAATCAAGATGAGAAGCCACTAAATACTCTTCAAGATGGTTTAGCAAGACTAGAATCGACATGTAAAGGGCACGGTGATTCTTATGTTAGGACGTAGTCTGCAGAAAAGCTATGACTACTATTGTAAAACTATCAATTTCCATATAATTTTCTTAAAACCCATATAAGAACTAGATTTTATTTATAATAAGTAACATCATTGTCAAGTACTGTGCGCACCCTCTTGAGCCACTCATCAAAACATCTGTGAAGATCACTTCGTTGGAGAGGAGCCAAGGATTTCATTATATGCCCCTATAATCTCATCATCATTGTCAAACACTCTACCCTCCAGCTTTTTCTTGGTGTGCGGGAACAACCAAAAGTCACATGGTGCAAGGTTGGGAGAGTAGGGTGGTGCTTTAAGCAGTTGGAGTCCAAGCTCATCCATATGTGCCTTGCTATAGTGAGAAACATGAGGTCTTGCATTATCCTGGTGGAGGATGATACAGGAAGTGGGTGGCTTTGGATGTGTTTTCTGCCATTCCCCAACCATTGGTTTGACGTAATTCTCTATGTAGTAAGAACTATTGACCTTAGTGTTACCAGTACCAAACACAGTATGAACAATACCAGTCCTACTAAAGAACACAGTTAGTAAAACTCTTTGTGGCTTCAAGGTCCACTGTGGCTGAGCAGGGATGGGGTCATGCTGACCTTGGTGTTCTGGCACCCATACCTTTCAACCAGTGCCAGTCTGGAGGTTGTTATGGTAAACCCAGGTTTCATCACATGTCACAATATTATACACAAGAGAGTTGGTTGGTTTCTGAAAACAGTCAAGGAAATGGAGGCAAAAGGCTTTATGGTCACTTTGCAACTCTGACATTAGGAAATGGGGAACCCAAGTACTAAGATATGAATGGTAATGCAACTGGTTGTGGAGGACATTCCAAACATCCCACAATGAAGACTTCACCTCCCATGCAAGCACATTCAGGGTCACGAATGGGTCTTCATTAACTAGCCATTTGATGGTGTCACTTTTATATTCATAAGTCTCATTGGAAGAATGTCCTGTGCAGTGCTCATCTTTAAATGACAAATGACCAGTCTTAAACTTGTTGTACCAACAGTACACCATGGTATACAAAAGACCACCTCTTGCATAAACATGTTGCAAAGTTTGGTAGATTTCAGTTGGGCTTTGGCTGAGTTCAAAAAATACCCAAATGTGTGACCACATTATGACTGGGGTAATGGTGGGTTGTGAGGAGTGAATGGGACATGGCAAATGTTAATCACCATGTTTTCCACCTCTGTAAGCAGCTCTCATCAGGTGACTTATCCCACTGTTTACCTCCTCTCCTATTTTAGTTTGCTTACTGCTCCCGCATGCCTCTCTCTCTTGCTTCTAGACTTTCTTTCACTCTGTGTGATACAGTTAGTTTATCTAGTTTTATTTAGTTTATCGTACATAAGTTTACATTAAAAGTACAGTTTACAGTCTATTGTTTAAGTCATATAAGGCTATACTCAATTCAAGATTTAATAGTAAATAACTTTTAAATTACAATAAATGAAAACAAAAGATAAAAAGGTAAAACCAAGACATATGTGTTCCCATTAACAAGGAGTAACAGCACAAAAATGGGGAAGAAAAAATAGTACCTATTTACCTCTGAATCAAAGAAATTTCACATTGACTGATGTTTAGTCTTGGATGAAGGCTGTGACTCATTATTAATTTCTTCCTGTAGGTTATCTGGGGTTCACACCACACCAACACAAGTGCAGTAAGTCAGATTTCACTGGAGATTATCAATTATATATGTAATGTACTCTGGAATGATTTGAACACAAGTGTTCAGAGTCTGTGGTCAGTGGATCCCCCCCTCCTGTATGCTTCTGGAGCCAAGCTATTGCTTCTGTTCGCAATTTCTAATGCATTCTCCTTGATCTCTGCAACAATGATGAGTTTGCTAAGAGATTCCAGTGGGGCACAGCTGGGATGACTGACAAACAGCAGCTGCTTACTAAGCATTGGTGTAAATACCGAAGGCCTTCAGGCTTTTTGATATTTTTCTGAAGTGGTTGTCACCACTTTCAACAAATGGTTGTCCTATGAACTCACCTTTGTCTGAGGAGGTGTAGTGAGTAGGGAATCAGGGTGCTTCAATTCCAAGGGCAGGGTCATACTCTTCAGGTGATCCTGCAAGGGGAATCATTAGGTAAGTATCTGGCTGCATTTGTCACCAGCTAAAAAGCCCTGGTTTCGTTCTGACATGTCATGTATTAATAGTTGTCTGGATGTTCTATTATAAACTAACTACTAATACATATCATTCTGTATTCCTGCTGTCTTTTTTTTTCCATGTTGTGTGTGCCCTCCACTCACCAACGCAAAACTACCTGTGCGTGGTACCACAAACCGTGCTTTCATCACAACACATATGCATTGGCTACTCACGGAAAACTTAATATTCTTGACTGGGCAAAAATTATTCTTTTTTGCATTGCAACTTGTCAGTAAAACACCTTTAAACAGCAATCCAGTATCAGTATTAAAAAATATAACCCGCAATAAGGAAAACCAACATCAGTGATATAAAAAAATAACAATAATAATAGCCCAGCAGTAGTATAAAGGTATGACACAGACTGACAATCGCAGGAACGAAATAGGAATATATTTTTATCTCGATTTCTAGAGTCGTTAATATTACAAGGGACGCTACACATGAGCCACCAGACTAGGTTGGCGGAACAACTGACTAGTCGGCAGAGAGGGGAAATTTGTGTAGGGGACGATCTGTGGGAGAGTGACCGGGACTGCCGCTTTGCCGAGGGGAAAGACTGGGTACCGGAGATGGAATACTGTTTTTAGGCAATGCGGGACTGTAACAAGAGGTATCCCGAATACCAGCGGAAGACAATACAGAACCGGCAGTTTGGGAATGAGATAGAGGCATTGAAGCCAAGGTCGAATAGAATGTGGGATTAGTAGTGCGGGAACGTACATTTTGGGACACTCGTCGGTCACAAATCGAAGCCAGAGGAGGAAGAGATA
>JAOPJG010001330.1:0-10221 GCA_027478255.1 Dispira simplex | reverse complement strand
CCAGTGGGTGATGTAAGTAATAGCCACTCACGTGACATAGGCTATGTATAGAGACGGACAACAGCCAAATATTAACAATTATTATTAGTTTTCTTTTGTAGTGATGTTCTTTCATATTCTGTGTTCAAATCGTATTGTGTAGATAACCAATGGCACTTGGTTATCATTAGTTATAGTTGTACATTGTGCGGGTATACTATCATCCTGATATAAATAGGACCCAATTTCCTTAGTAAATAAAGCCAGTATTGAATAGTTCTTTTATTTGGGTTAACTAAAGATTTAGTTGTTACCCGCGGAACCCCAAGAGTGATTACGATCGTAGGCAAAGAGCCTGTTTTTGATATCTACGGTGAGATACCACAAACTCAACCATGATGGTTGCCCCGATCGCAAACCTAATACCTTTGATTGCGCAAATCCGTTTCTCATTGGATGCGAATTCCTTGTATATTTCCCAAAATCACGTGACTTGATTTTCATAAAGAGAGATTATACTGGATGAAAATTTCGGTTGGTAAAGTTTATAGATATTTATAAATGACAAAAAAACAACCAAAAAAAGGAAAGATACACCACCCAAAAAAATGGTATAGCCAGTCCAAGCTTTAAAGGAGTTAAAAACATAATGTAATGGTTAATATTAGTAGTAGCGCGAATGACACAACTGGTCTAAAAAAACCCAGAACTCACACACCTATTACACCTACTGACGAACAAGATGTTTGTTCTAACTACAGCCACTTTCCCACATGTCCTACCGATGATAGTGGGGAACCTTAAAAACAACTTCCACCGTGAGTAATTTTAAAATAAAAATGCAGCTTTGTCAGGGTTTTCTCACCCACTTTTAGCCGATGGTTGGGGTTTGGAAAGTGATAACATGAGAATAATGACCGAATATCTTCCAAACCACAACCATCGGGTAAAAGCGAGTGAGAAACCCTGATAAATAAACACACAACCACCCAGAGGGATGTGCGAGAAAGTTAAACATAAAAGCGTTTCCACGAGTCCAATTTGGGAATTTCCACTACCAACACACCGTCCTTGTACTTGCCCTCGGACTTTTCGGCCACGGTATCGGGCGGAATTTGCACTCGACGTTCAAACACGTCAAAAGTATCCTTTTTATCGGTGGCAAACGAAGCCTTGATAAGTAACAGCGAATGGTTTTCCACGGTAACGTCACACTTGACGGGACACCGGGTAATATCCCATTTCATGGTGACTTGGAAACGCATGTCGTTGTCGTCCACGTCGAAAGCGGGCGGCGGAGGGTTCTTGGGTCGTTGAATGGGTACCACAAACTTGCACTGTGGATTCGGAGGGCCTCCCTTTGGAGCAGGTGGGTTGCTGGGTCCTTTGGAGGCTTTAGCGGGGGGAGTCGCAGGTGGAGTGGGTTTCGGAGTAGTTACCTTGATAGATAATCCGAAGCAGTTGCAGTCCCCTTTGCAGTGACAGTTGGCCAAATAAGGTCGGTGACCACAGCTGTGGTCCCAGAAATTGGACGAGCAAAAGGGTGTACACGACATGACGCGCTAAAAGTGGCTAAAGGGATGAGAAAAACAATAACGAGGGTGAGAGGTACGTGGTTATGCGAATAACCAGGTCAAGTGCGGATAGGAAAGTGAGAGACAGAGTTGAACGTACTGTGGAAAGGACGCGAGGGTAACACAAGGTTGAGGATAACAAGTGCTCAAGGCCAACACCAACCAACACACGTGGGGAGGAACAGTAGACGTAACACCAAGGGGGCAACGAATAGACCTAAAGGACTTGCTGTGATAGAATTAATAAAAAAATAGGAGGAAACCAAAGAGGAAAGGGAAATAAAGTTGGACACATTGTGGAGGGGTTCCAGGGTCAGCCACGGCATTTATACCAACAGCGAATCCCTTCTCCCTTACCCCTTGTCGACATGCATACAGACAATACGTTGTAGACCTGACAGTCGCCTCTTGTGATACGATTGAAACTCCGTTGTCAGTGTGAATGATTGTATGAGTGGGATCTTCGTCGACTTTTTTTTTATTTCTCTTTTTTCAAGTCGGCCAACCTAAAATCAGTCTTAAAACCAATAAAAAATATTTCCCCCAGTGGTACTATAGTGCCCGGTCTGTCCGTAGCCCCCCCTCCCCCTCTTATCCATTGCAAGTGGATCATCATAGGGGATAAAAAAAACTACCCATATGGGTGATATTTTTCCGCCTATATAGTGATTTCAAGCAAAGTAATACCAACTACAATAGGATTTTGTGAGGGACCCATTCAATTTCGGCGGATTTTTCTCTATATAGTGGGAAAAAAAACGCCCATATCTTTTAAAACAATAGTAATTACTAACATTCCGGTGAACGGTTGTGTATTCATGGCAGTGTCTGATTCCTAATTAAATCGAATATTTTGGAGATATATCCCAATCAACAACGGATCTCAATATAAAGTCACTTGAAGTAATATAATAGTGTATCCTTTAAACCTTCACTTGGTCGTTATGACAAAGGCGATAATCAGAACATTGCTAAGTGGAAGGACGATTATGAACAACGCTGTATTTATACAATTCCGGCACTGACTTTAGTAGTGTGCCAACTTGTGGTCCATATACTATATTTGCCATTCTAGAGTAGTAGACAGGGGCTGCTGTATAGATCAAAGTATTTAGGTAAAACTTGGGGGAGGGTTATCGGGATTGCAACGTGAGACCCTACACTGGCGGAAGGATGGTTAGCAATTGTTACTGGTAGCCATGATAATGAGACCCTCTAGCGCTGTAACCCGTACTACTAATCTGGGAGATGCTACAGTGTTGCAGTTCTAATTCGTATTTGATGTGATGTACAGCCTATAGGGACATCCATGTCTTTGCAATCCGCATGAGAGAGGAAGACATGTCCTCTTGGAATATGTGTGAACCAAGTGAGGAGATAGGTCAATTTCAAGAGGGGAAAGGTGGTGTAGATCATATTACCCTCAGGATAATCCCTCCCTCCCAGTATACGGAGTAACTAACCTGGAGAACGGGACCAGGGTGGAGTGAGTGCGCGAGGTCAGCTGAACTTTATCGGTTACAAAACCCTTTGGAATGTTAACCGAAACCATATTCCAGCCACGCGAATCAATAAAGACACAGCAGATGAAAGCCCTAACCCTCACTGATATTTTAAATACACCGACCAACCTCCAACAGTGGAGCCCTTTGCTCCCTTTTACTTTGCTGTAGTATTTTTTTTTCTTTTCTGATAACCCTGTCGACTATTTGGTCACTTTTATTATTGTCAAACCAAAAATAATACTTGTAAAGGGAAGGTGTATACGGTCCAGCCCTTCACTATGTCTATGTCTATTGCTATTATTATTATCCCGTCCACATGACTCGCAGTATCCGAACAGCTTGTGATCGTTGTACGCAGCGTAAAGTCCGTTGCGACGGCCGTCACCCCTGTTACCAATGCATGCGACGTCAAGAAGACTGCTACTTTAGTCGGGCTTACCGGTCCACCATAGCCCGGAGCGGTTGTAGACTCGACTCGTCTTCTCCCGGGTTTACCGTCATTGTACAAACTACTGCTACTCTTTCTACGCCGTCTCCGTCACAGGTGGAGAATTCTAGCCCAGTACCTTGTACTGATATTCAAACAACTCCCCCAGCTATATCCAGCACTAATAGTCTTGCTGCTGGTGTGACAATAACATCGTCTGTTTTATCATCGTTGCCAGTAACCCAACACCTTGTCTACGACCAAGTGCTGACGATGCTGTCAGTGGATGCCTTTCGCATGTTCCATAACTTTTGGGTGGTTCTCCAGGGCAACATCGTAATAGTATGTCCTATTAAACCCCGTAACCGTCGCTCTATCTCAACTTCTTCTGCCTTGCCTGACTCAGGCATCAGCCGACAGGGAAGTGAGGAACTTGTTATGCGGTCGTTTGCCCTTTCTATTCCCCGAGTAGTCCCCGTAAATACTACATTGTACCAACCTTTGACGGTGTACCGTTGTTTAAGAGTGTTCTACTGGGTGACTGGCCAGGAGATACCTCCGCCTACCTTTCTTCACTTTTGGGATATTTATCGAGCGGGTAACTTGGACCGGTTTGTCCTAGATGTCATGTTGGCAAGAACCGTGCGGCGCGTTTCCCCTTCGTTCAAAGAGCCACATAGGATGTACCATCACTATTTGGATCAGGCCAAACAACTATTACATGAAGTACTCACTCAGCCTTCGTTGGTCAATGCCTTGGCTTTGTATCAACTCAGCCAGTGCTTTTTGGAGGACGGCCATATTGGGTTGGCGAACTCATACGGGGAAATTAGCTACGCATGGGTTTACGACGCAATACACCAGCCCGTTCCTTCCGAAGTTCCTGATGAATACCGACGGTTTCATTTGTGGTATATGGCTCAGAATGAACTTTACTCCTGTTTATGGTCCCAACGTTCGTCCATTTTGGCCCCTCTATTAGCCCAATACCCTTTACCAGACACTCCTTCGAAAATGTCAAGTTATATTGATAGCTTGGAAGGGTGGTACTCTGGACACCTGATGCGCGGGGCCCACCTCGGACCGCCTTGCCTACTTCCTATAAATCTACGGGCCTTTTTCACACCAGCGGATTTTGTTCTGCTATTGACCCGATTGGCAAAGGATAGTTGTAAACAACTTTCCCAACCTCCACCAGCTATCATCCCCACCGCCATGACGGTCTACCAAGAAGGTATACAACAACTCGCTCATACATTTCAATGGTGTCACACTCAACACGCTGAAGTGTCTTCTCTACCCACTGTGACCGAAATGAAAGCGTTAGTTACCAGTAATCCCTACACTGCTGCCCATCGTGTCAAACGGTGCACGGCTCTGTTTGCCTCCCAGGCCCAACTTCTCTTGTTGCACCCACACGCCTTTCCCCGACATTACCCCAATCACCCATTTTCCACATGGTGTCTCCAACAAACCACTCGGATAGCTCTGGTCCATGTTCAACGGGTGTTGCCCCTTGTAGCCTGTTTACCGGTGGACCAACTCACTGTGGATTTCGGTTACCATTTGGCCTGCTTGGCACTGGCCCATGTGCCTTTACACCTTATGCAACGCACCGTGCTGGACCTACAGCAACCAAATAATAACGAACCCAATGATAATCCCGCTGACACTGCAGTCTTGGCTATTCCCTCCTCTCATACCCAATCACCAAACTCTGACCAAACGGTACTGTCGAATCATCGGTTACCATCTTATCTTTCTCAGTACCAAACGGTTCTGAACACTTTGGGTCGTCGTATCCGTTGTTGTGAATTATTTGTACAATTTTTATGCGTGCAGCAGCCTCCCATTAGGGTTGAAAAACATGGGCATTCTTCAACCTTACCCACTTGCAATTCCTTGTTATCTGCTTAATATGTAATTTTTAAGTTATGTTTGCATAATTAAACCATGGTTGTGCTAGTAATAGCCGAAATGAGATTAATTGGGCTCATCCAACGCCACATTAAGAAACGGTGACAGTCCTTCCCTCCTCCCTCCAATACATTTCGGTGCGGATCAGGTGACTTGTGAAATGAATGATGGAAATGTCCTGTTTGTTATGACAGCTTTCCAGAGTAAGTGGGAAATGGAGCAGAATTATCAGTGAACAAATTCGTCATGTGATTTAGTGAAATTGAACACCCTCCCTTTCTTTCGGCCTACGTGCCTTCCTGTATTTACACATCATCCTTTGGTATGCTGACAATTGGTCAGGAGTTGTGCTGTCGGGATATCCCCTAGTCACTTAAATAGGCTGACTGCATTAAAACCTCCTCAAACTTGGCATTCCCTTTACTCCGCGAACTTTTCATTATCAATACTGCTATTGTGATACTAGAAATATATTGAATACGAGTCATAAAACAAGTACGACGCGGAGTTTCACCTTTATTTGGGTTGTGTACATGTTCGTACAAATCTTTGTCGTCCACGTTTCACCCAAGGTCTCATCTCCAACCAGGCTCCCCAGCCCAATCCTTGACCGGTTGCCTTGTGGAGGAAAGTGAAGGTCTCCTTTGCTTATTATAGTCTAGTCGTTTCTCACTCTATTTTCTCTTTACTTTTACCGAGGTCGAGGTATTACAACGTCAACCCCTTTCTTCTCTCTGTCGTATACTCTTATTAGCGTACACTGATGCGGTTATTACCAACTCTCTATCGAGGTTCCAGAGACCTAATAATGCGACCACTAGTTACTCTTTGGGTGGTGTGGGTCACTCTCACTTATTTTACAGTGACAACTGCCCAACAACTTTCAGTTGGCAATGCCGACTCGTTGTTCCGGCCACGCACGGTAGATGACTCTCTAAGGGCCGCCGTCAAGCGTTCCCAACTGGATGACGCCGCCTGGCGAGTAGCCCACGGTGGAGAAATTATTAACTCACACCATTCGCCAGTATTTCCCGTTCATTCCGACTTTAATCAAGGAGGTCAAGAAGAATGTCCCCCATGTTTTAACTGTCTGCTACCGGCGTACAAGTGTAGCAATTACGCCAATTGTAGCGAGTTTAGCGGCCGGTGTGACTGTCCGGTAGGTTTCGGTGGGGAAGATTGCGCCGAGCCGGTTTGTGGGTCTTTAGCCGATGGCAACCAACGCAAGGTTCGTCAGGGGGAGACTTGTGCCTGTGAACCCGGGTGGCAAGGTATCAATTGTAATGTATGTCAGTCGGATAAAGTGTGCGATACATTAATGCCCGAGGGTATAAACGGTACCTGTTACCAGGGTGGGTTGGTCGTACACCAGAATTTTCAAATGTGTAACGTAACCAACCGTAAAATTATCGATATGTTGCCCGATCAACCGCCGCAAGTGACTTTTTCTTGTCAAAGGGAACCAGCGACTTGTTCGTTTCAGTTTTGGATCAAAGAGCGCGAGTCCTTTTATTGTAAATTGGACCAGTGTGATTTCAGCGAGGATCATACCTATAGAAGTAACCGTACCAAATACCATTGCGAACAGATAGCGTGTGAATGTATGCCTGGACGTAAATTGTGCGGGGAAGAAGGTAGTATTGATATCACCGATTTCCTAGTGGAAGAAATTCAAGGACCAGCTACGTTTGATTGTCAATCAGATCAGGGATGTCGGTTTGAAGAACCCGCCATGAACGATTTGATCATGTCGGTATTCGGCGATTCTTCCATTACGCTCGAGTGTGATTCGGGGGAATGTCTGCATTATTCCGAAGTGCCCGGGTTTGAACGACCTCAGAAACGGACCAATACCTTGTTGATCCTGGTGACTGTCGGCGCTGGTATTGCGTTTACCATTGCTATTGGGTTTAGTTTGTTGTATTTAGCCAAGGCCCGTCCGGGGCTAGGATCGGGTTATATGGCTTTACCCACCGACGATCTGGAAGATGAACGCGATAAGTTGATGTCACAACATGTGCATACCACGTTATCTTTCAAAAATGTGTCGTATACGGTCCACGAGAAACCTATCCTCCATGATGTACAAGGCGTGGCCTACCCTGGTCAAATCATGGCGATTATGGGTGCCTCGGGGGCAGGTAAAACTACCTTTTTGGACATCCTGGCCCGGCGTAATAAAACCGGGGATATTCAGGGGGACATCCAGGTAAACGGACGAACCGTGGGGGAGGCCGAGTTTAAACGCGTGGTGGGGTTCGTGGATCAAGAAGACACATTGATGCCCACCTTGACCGTGTACGAAACCATTCTGTACTCGGCCCTATTGCGACTTCCCCGTGACATGTCCCGTGCGGCTAAACAAGCCCGGGTATTAGAAACATTGCACGAATTAGACATTATGCATATCAAGGACAGTCGTATTGGTAATGCTACCACCCGGGGCATCTCCGGAGGGGAGAAACGTCGTGTGTCTATTGCTTGCGAACTTGTCACGTCGCCTTCTATTTTATTTTTAGATGAACCCACATCTGGTCTGGACGCTTATAATGCGTACAATGTGGTAGAATGTCTGGTTAACCTCGCGCGCAACTACCACCGTACGATTATTTTTACCATTCACCAACCGCGTAGTAATATATTTGCCTTGTTCGATCAGCTGGTGCTGTTGGCCGAAGGGTACATGGTGTATTCGGGGAAAGCCGCGGCTTGTCAGGCCTTTTTCGAAAGTGTGGGTCATCCTTGTCCTTTGGGGTTCAACATTGCGGATTTTATTGTTGATCTTACCAAACATGCGTCCCGCCTTGGGCATGGCCATGAAGATGGTGAACCCAGTGATGATGAACATCAAGGATTTGGAGATCAAATGGAAGGTCCTACTACGCCATCGGTTATCCCGTCGAATGCCCACGGGTTGATACCCGAACGCATCCGCCTCTACGAAGATGATGCCAAGCCCGGTGGTAGTGGCCCACCGACCGCTTCCACATCTCGAGGTAATATCACAAGAGGTGAGCCAGGGGAAGGGGACACCTCCACCCCTTTGGCAGGTAGCCATAGGCTTTCGATTTCTAGGCAGCGTACCATCCGGGAGGCCCAAGATGAATTTCTTTATTCTCCTTATCCGGTTTCCCCTACGCGGGAACATTCTTCACTTCGCCTTTCTGATGGGGTAACCCCCATGACCGAAGTGGAGGAACTTCACGGTAGACCATCACCCAGTGCGACCGAGGCGGCCGTTGAAAGCGAAGAAAACCCCTGGCAGGCAGGTTCCTTACGACGTTCCATGTTCCTTCCCAATCATCCCAACCCAAAAGGCACCGTTTGTCCTCGTTCCCAACCTCGTCGTCGTCGACAACACGGGTCAGCGCTATTAGGCGCTACACATCCGGATGGTGAAGGCCATATGGGCTATAACGCTCTACTCGCTGCCGGGGCTATGCCTCGTGGTCCCCACGGTGAACCGTACCTTTTGTCCCTGGTCCAGTCCTTCCGCAGAAGTGTACAGGGTCAACAACTGCAGGTGGACATTCAGGCCATCGAAAATTTATCCGACGAGCGCCTATTGTTTCACTCTGAGGCGGAAGGGCTGTCTTTACCTGTGGTTCGGTCTACCAGTTCCAACATTAATGGGAATGATAACAACAATAATGGTGGAATGGGGACCTCGTCTTCGGTTCGATCCCTATCGCTTACCGCACCACAACGTTCATCGTGGGCTACCCAGTTCACCATTTTGGCCGACCGTACCTTTAAAAACTTGTACCGTGATCCACTTCTCCTGGTGGCGCACTATCTCGTGAGCCTGTTTTTAGCAGTATTGTGCGGACTCCTCTTTTACCAGGTAACGGACGACATCTCGGGGTTCCAAAACCGCATGGGGGTCTTCTTTTTCATGTGTGCATTGTTTGGGTTCAGTTGTTTAACGTCTCTGCAAACCTTTGCTACAGAAAAGATTTTGTTTATGCGCGAACGGGCTAATGGTTACTATGCCCCTGCCACCTATTTCGCGGCCAAAGTCGTATTTGACATTTTCCCTTTGCGGGTCATCCCTCCGTTGTTGTTGGGATGTATCGTGTACCCCATGGTGGGATTGGTGCCGGGAATGGCCAACTTTTCCAAATTTATACTGGTATTGGTCTTGTTTAACTTGGCCGCTGCCAGCATTTGTTTATGTTTGGGCATCATTTTCCGGGAGTTGAGCGTGTCCAACTTGTTAAGCAGTCTTGCCATGCTGTTTAGTATGCTATTTGGCGGGTTATTGCTTAACAAGGATTCCATACCATATTATATGCGGTTTTTGAAAGATTTGTCGATTTTTAACTACGCCCTAGAAGCTATGATTGTCAATGAGATGAAGTATTTGCAGTTGCGGGAAAAGAAATTCGGACTCGAGATTGACGTGCCGGGCGCCACCATCTTGTCTACATTTGGGTTTAATGCCATGAATTACTGGCCTGATGTGGCTAAGCTGGGTGGAATGTTTTTGGTATTTATTGGTGTGGCTTTCGTTTGTTTACAGTGGTTGGTTAAGGAGAGACGTTAGAATGGTGTTTTCTTGTGTGCATTATTATTTTTGGACTCGTTTACTTGTTTTTTTGCTATATGTGTTTCGCAAGGGATGGATTGTATCATGATTCGAAAGGATAGTATTCCCTCGGGTGCTACAAGAATTTATGTGAGTGAATTCTCGGATTATTTTTTATTTTTTTTTTGTATTTTTTACGCCACGCTTAAATTGAGTATCGTGATTATTGTGTAGACAATATTGATGAAGTAGTTGTCGTTACTACATTAGAATATTGCCATTAAGCCTATT
>JAOPJG010001329.1:0-10229 GCA_027478255.1 Dispira simplex | reverse complement strand
ATCGTCCGTGACCTACTCCTTGCGCTGAGCTATCTTCACCATTGTAATATTATCCATCGCGACATTAAAGCCGCCAATGTGCTACTAACCGACCACGGTCAGGTCAAACTATGCGACTTTGGCGTGGCCAGACCCATTGTCGGTCACGGAGCCCGTAGATATTCGTTTGCAGGTACCCCGTACTGGATGGCGCCGGAAATTATCGACCATAATTCCAACTATGGTTTTAAAGTGGATATTTGGTCGCTTGGTATTACCGTATATGAGATGCTGACTGGTAACCCTCCGCACATTGAAGTGGATCCCAAAAACCTGCTCACATCGCAACGTAACAATACCCCGAAGATTAAATTTAAAAAGGATTATTCACCGGCTATTCAAGATTTTATCCGACGCTGCCTAATTCAGAATCCAGACCAACGACCCAGCGAGGACGACTTGTTGAAACACCGGTTTATCAAACGACCTCACCATTCCAAACGCCCTAATCTTGTATATTTGGTTCAACGGTACGAAAAATGGCGAAATGGTCTAGGTATATCCAACGAATCTGACTCCGATGCTGCCAATTCTCGGGCCACATCCCCGACCAATCTTACCAATTCAGATGATACCGATTGGGACTTTTGTCGCACATCGTCTATGAATCGACGAGGATCTACCTACAGCACCAACTCACTATTACCGCTACTAGCCAGTACTGACTCTACACCAATCAAGTCCAGCTATCCAGACTCTGACGCCCTAGGGAACGACACGACCGGGGTTCAGCCACCCAGCTTCGCCCGAGACCTGTTCTCCCAGTCTGCATCGGCTTCCCAAGGTTCCGAATTTGGAAACATGAAGGAACCCGGTGCCATTTCACCTGGGTGGACGGGTGGCCTGCCTAACCCGGGCAATGCCTTTCCTACATTATCTACCACTCCAGAGCTCAGAGTACCTTCCCACTCTCCTACCCCGGAGGAGCGTGTCGTGTTTCTAGGGGAAGGACAGTGCCCAGGCGTTGGACATCAGATGCCCCTTTCCGCCCTCGCCCTTCCGACTTCCGGACCGCCTGGTATGTCGGCACAACCGCTCAAGAGTCAATTTGCCCACAACATTCCCTCTACACATCAACCCACCGTGTGGGCCAAACACCCATTTTCCCAGAATCCTCCAGAACCTACTTACATCGAACGGGGTTCTATTCCAAACGGTGAAGAAGTACATATTTCTACTCCTACTCCTTTTGGCGCCTTTGTCCTTAACCAACCGGCCGAGCCCATTTGTCAGTCCAGCCCCACCAGTCCCATGGAGGGACGGACCGAGGCCATATCACACTGGATGACTGACCCCCGACTTTTGGCATTGCCACCGGCTATAGGAGTCAAAAAGGACTCTGCCCATAGCACCACTCCCACTTTGGGGGAGTTACGCACAAGTGTAGATTCAACACCAACAACGTCGTTGTTGCCATTAAATACTGGTTCGGGTAGCAAATCGCCCCGCTCCCTCCACCGATCGTTCATTCGGGCCCCACTACGAAGGGTGAAGTCGCTCCATCCCACCAAGAAATCACTCTGGTCGTTACGCCTTCCTTCCCCCTTTCATAGTAGCAATCAGGCGGCTGGCCAAAAACACCGTTTTCCGACTTTTGGTAGCTGGCGCTCGGACCCCAAATCCGCCCAACCCATTGTGTCCCGCCAGCTCCTTTTGGATCGAAATTCGACAGTAACACTGTCCCCCAGTCGCGCCTACCCTACGTTCATGCTGGCCACTTCTCGCCAACATCCACTGCCTGCTCCCGTCACCAATGACTCGGCTCCCAACCTTACACTCTACAATCCTTTGGCGAAGGAACCGCCGGATCGCACTTCGACTAATGTGGTCACTTGCCAGGGGTTGCGACGGGCCCATTCACTGGAACTGGCCGGTAGCCAGCCCCAGGAAAAACAACCTGTCCGTACTTCCTACATTTTACCACCGTCACCGTCCACCTTGCGTTTTAAGCTACCCTACCTGTCGGAAGACCAGAGCAGTCCCAATTCGTTGGAAGCACAGGGTTCCCCCACCTATCCCAGCGTCCAGCCCAATGCAACTGTCCATGTCATGGAGGATCAGCTTAGCGATAGCCGCAGGGTCCAGTCTCGCCTGGATTATGGCGGTGTGTCATACTCGGACAAAGTGTTGCCCATGTCCACCAAGGTATTACAACGGGCGCCCGCCATAGTGACATCCCCCATCTCCCCAGACTATTCAAGTGGCAAGTTACTGTCACCAGCAGTCACCACCACTTGCCTGCCCCAGCCGGCTTATCGACGACGTCAGTCTTCAGCCGTTCAACTCCCTTCTCACACTTCCGACTTTCTAGGTCCAACACAGCCTGCCACTGTTGGCATGGTACATAGTGACTCATTCACTAATAACTCCTCAGTGACATCTTTACTACCCCCGGCGCTGGCAACATCGGACTTAACTAATATAGACAGGCTCAGTGACTCAGCGTGGCTACGTAGTCATATTTCGGAAACGTTGTTGGAACTGAAGCGATCCATTTCGGTAATTCAAGACGAATTAAGTAAACTCAAATCATAGCGTGGGTGTGATTCGCCTATGCGATAAAATACTTTCGTCTAAACTGTAGCGTGATTTCCAAAGTGTATCATAAGCATTTGTTTATAGTATTCATTTGTCTGTCCATAGTGTCGGTGGGTTTGAATTGCTACGTATGTAACACACAAAGAAACCCATATATTGATAGCTTTGGAGTCGGACTGGGTCCCTCCCTGGTGCCATCATCACATTTTTTTTGTACCATCAACTTCCCTGAACCAGGTAAAATTTGTGCTGTGACATGGCAAGTATTAGACAGAGTTCTATTATGGGTCCACGGGTACAGTAAATAAAAATACATTAAAAATCAATAAAGGAACACATGGTAACCCTAGCAATAGCACAAAACTATAAAGAAAAGGATCTCGCCGAGAAACTCTCAAAAAGTAAAGGGATTACGGTCACTTCTAGGATGAAGGAGGCAATCCCATTATGAATTTTTGGTCTGAATTTCTTGCAGTATTTGGTATATGTCCAGGATATCGTGGCTGCATTCTGTGGAAAGTAAACATCAATCATTACCACGTTTCGGCGATATGACACGTGTTAGCCAGTATTCATGTAGATAACAGTAGCTATTACCCCCGCCCCTACTGGTTACACCTCCTTTCTATTATTTACAACTCACTAAAATGGGTGTAAGAGTATTACAGAGTGAATCTTCTTATTCAACCTACCTTCAATGCTGTTGAGGGGAATGTTTAGGTATTCCCACCAATGGGTATGTCCTGGGGCGGTCAACGTAAACTTGTGGATTTCTGTAGCAAGATAAAGCGCACTGGCCGCCACGATTCGGGGACGGTAAATAAGACATATTAAACCTTGGAAACTGGCAACGACCAACACACCGAAAATCACCAGCCACGGAAACCCAAAAAAAAAGAAATGCAGCGCCGGTGTGAATAACCCGATGATTCTATTCTGTCCACCCCCTGTTGCCAAAAGGACTGGTATAATATAAACTCACCAACTACCATCACCGTCCGTGTAACCCCACAGTGAAAGTGGGCAAACTTACCTGTCATTGGCAAACGCCCACGCGGACGGACGGATTTCCGAAGGCACATTTAAGGTGTCAAACCATTCCACCAAGAGCGAGTAGGGATGTTGTATTGTTAAATCAAAACACACGTATTCGAGTAACAATTCCTCCCTAGCAATAATACTATTACACCAGTCCTTCGTTAACCGATCGGTTTCGCTAGCCGGTTTCGATTCATAACTCCCTGCCATCCGAGCACAAGCGAATGCCACATCGCGGAGTTTACGCTGATCTTCTTCAACTTTACTGGCGAGGTAAATGCAAGTCCCACCAAGTAATTTGTAGTGATTTTGCGAACCAAAGGGCAAGCGCATATAAAACCGGTGGAATAACACACATGCCGTGGCAATTGCGGTGTACGAAACTTTAAGGGCGTGACCCACCTTTTGGATAAAGTGGCAGGCTTTGGCACGCATGACCAGTTCCTCGTGCAAGGTCAGCGTGTTATTAAGCACGGATGGGGTGCGGCGGAAATCCTCCTTTTTAAAGTACCATTGAGAAGAAGACGATGGCATCTTGGGTGAATTTGAGCACTTACGAAAGGATATAACCAATCCCACGTTTATGTTAAAAAATAAGAAATATAAAAGGGAATTTAAAAACTATAATAGTGAAAGAGAGAGAGAGGTAGCCGGCCTGGAACGATCCAAGATCCTTCCGATGATTAGCGCTTCGTTGGAAATATAAACTGAAGCAGAAATGAAAAAAAAGGGGACAGGAAATAAAAGCTGTTACAACACAAAGGCCAAAAATCCAATCTAAACCACAAAAAGTGAAAAAGAAAAAAAGGGAAACATAGGATGGCAAAGGAGAATGACAATGAGCAGCACAACGTATTGACTGGGCAATGCCACTAGCGAAAACTACAAACAATAACGAAACGGTTTTCCTTAAAAATCCTCCCCCATGTTTTTATGGCTGAGATGGACACGAGTAGCGCGGTTAGTGCTCTTTCTCATCCGGATGACTTTCCTTGGATTGTCTTGGTGGATGTGTTGTTTGAGATTGGGCGAAGCAATGAATAGAGTTGGTCTCTTTGTTAGTTAACCGTTATTTTCTCGTCATTACGTCTAGTATCGCTCGCCTAATACTGTTACTTTTACCACGTGTTAATAGCACATTAATACAACTTCTGAACGACGCGTACGAACGGAACCATGGCTCGTAAGCCGTCCTTACAGTCCACCAACGGCCAGTTTATCCGCGACGTATTTTGGTTCAGCACTTTCACCAAGTTGCTCCTTTTTGCGACGTACAAGTCGACCGACTTTGAAGTACATCGCAATTGGTTGGCCATCACCCACCAGTTACCCGTGGCCCAGTGGTACCAGGAAGCCACCAGTCAATGGACCCTCGACTACCCACCGTTTTTCGCCTGGTTCGAACGGGTTCTGTCGTGGTTCGCCACTTGGTTCGACTCGGGCATGTTGACGCTCCAGGCTACGCCCTACGAGAGTCTGCCCTGCACTTTTTACCAGCGACTAACGGTATTAGTCACGGAGCAGTGTTTGTTGTACGCCCTGGTCCGGTATACCTGGGGCCGTAAGATCTTCCGGGATACCCACATGGGGCGGGTCATTACGTTACTGGCCTTTCTAAACCCCGGATTTTACCTAGTGGACCACATTCATTTCCAATACAACGCGGCCATGTACGGCCTTTTGGTGCTGTCCATCACCCTGATGAGTGAGCGACGGCCCTTGTGGGCGGGGATGATGTTTTCTGTATTACTCAATTTCAAACACATCTACGCCTACGTGGCACCGGCCTACTTTGTGTATTTGCTTAGTGGTTACTGTCTTGGACGCGACCCTGTCCTAGCACCGATAAAACGAACCCCTACTTCATGGTTGGAGTCCAGTTGGCGGTTGGCGAAATTAGGGTCCCTCGTTCTACTAGTATTTACATTTTCGTTGGGTCCTTTTGTATATACCAACCAGCTACCACAGCTCGTCACACGCCTCTTTCCGTTCAAACGCGGACTTTGCCATGCACTATGGGCTCCCAATTTCTGGGCTTTGTACTCTGTCTGTGATCGTATGCTTTACCACATAGTTCGCGTTCTGGGCATTTGGACGCATGTGCAACCCACCGCGTCCATGACCCGGGGGATTGTGGGTGACGTCGTCTTTGCCGTATTACCGGACATCTCCCCCCGGATGACGTTTATCCTCACCGTTCTCGTCCAATTACCAGGTCAGGTCTATCTTTTCCGTTATCCATCTCGTACGAATTTTATCAAGTGTGTCGTGCTATCCGGATTCGCTTCCTTTTTGTTCGGCTGGCACGTACACGAAAAGGCCTATCTTTTAATTGTTGTACCAATGGCATTATTACTCACCTCGGGGGATATGCAGCTCGGTAGGATATTTTACCTACTTAATCTGGCCGGAATGTATGGTCTATTCCCCCTGCTTCATCAGCCTATGGAGACCCCTATTAAATATTCCATTGCCGTGTTGTGGAGCTTTGGTGCCTACTATGGCTTAAAACTTGACTCTTCCTCTACTTCCCTAACCGCAGGGGCTAGTGAATCCAGGTATGACACCGACTGGCCCTCAATGTTAGAAGGTTGGTATGTGTGGGGTTTCGCTTGCTTACAGGTCTATCTTGGGATAATACATTCGTGGTTGTTGAGAGGCAGTCCTTACTTTGAATTTTTACCCATCTTACTTACCGCTTGTTATTCAGCGATAGGAATGGTATACGCTTGGATTCGGTTCTACATTTGGTTTTTCCTATCCTAACGTTTACCGCTGGAGTCTAACTGGTCCTGTTTGGGCTATATCCACTTTTGACTGTTTGTTCATGAGTGTATACCAATCAATTCAAAAAAATTGAACTCTTACATCATTACACATCACTGAAAATTACTTAAGCTACTGATGCGAACAACTGCGGCTAGCATCTTTCGTTACAAAATAAACAGATAACCTTTACAAAAACCAAACTTTATTTATAATAATTACCATCATTGTTAAGTATTGTATAGATCCACTAACCACTCATCACAACCTCAATAAAAGTCACCTGATTGGAAGGAAATCAAGGATTTCATGATTACCCCTATAATCTCATCATCATTGTGAAACACTCTACCCTCCAGCTTTTCCTTGATGCGCGGGAACAACCAAAAGTCACAAGGTGCAAGGTCAGGAGAGTAGGGTGGTGCTTTAAGTAGTTGGAGTCCAAGCTCATCCATACGGGCCTTGCTATAGTGAGAAACATGAGGTCTTTCATTATCCTGGTGGAGGATGATACAGGAAGTGGGTGACTTTGGATGTGATTTCTGCCATTCCCCAACCATTGGTTTGACACAATTCTCTATATAGTAAGAACAGTTGACCTTAGTGTTACCAGTACTGAACACAGCATGAACAATACCAGTTCTACTAAAGAACACAGTGAGTAAAACTTTTTGTGGCTTCGAGATTCATCATGGCTGACCCAGGATGGGGTCATGCTGACCTTGGTGTTCTGACACCCATACCTTTTGACTATTGCCAGTCTGGGGATTATTATGGTAAACACAGGTTTCATCACATGTCACGATATTATACACGAGAGAGTTAGTTGGTTTCTGAAAACGGTCAAGGAAATTGAGGCAAAATGCTTTGTGGTCACTTTGCAACTCTGATGTTAGGGAATGGGGAACCCAAGTACTAAGATATGAATGGTAATGCAACTGGTTGTGGAGGACATTCCAAACATCCCTCACAGAAGTCTTCACCTCCCCTGCAAGCACATTCAGGGTCACAAATGGGTCTTCGTTAACTAGCCATTCAATGGTGTCACCTTTATATTCATAGGTCTCATTGGAAGGACGTCCTGTGCGGTGTTCATCTTCAAAAGACAAATGGCCAGTCTTAAAGTTGTTGTACCAATGGCACACCATGGTATATGAAAGACAACCTCTTACATGAACACATTGCAAAGTTTGGTGGATTTCAGTTGGGTTTAGGCCGAGTTCAAAAAACGCCCAAATGTACGATAACTTTATGACTGGGGTAATGGTGGGCATGGGGGGTTGTGACTTGGGTGAACAGGACATGGTAAATGACTTTTAAATTAGGATAACTCAACGAAAACAAAAGATAGTAAGGTAAAATCAAGACGTGCATATTCCTATTAACAAGGGGTAACAGTGCTAAAAAAGGGAAGAAAAAATAATATCTATTTACCCCTGAGCCAAAGAACTTTCTCATTGACTGATATAAAATGGAAAAAGAATACAACAACGCATACTCCAAAAATCGAAAACTAATCTCCTGTTACATGGCTGCTATCGCTTTGGCGAGTTGTTGGTCAAAGAGTTCGACGTGGATGGGCATTTCTGTGGTATAAAACGGGTTTTTCATAACGTAATCACTGTAGAGATCGTAGATTTTACGCAAAATACGCTCCATGTGGTGATGCAGAGGATCCGCGATGACCAAAATTTTCGTACCTGGTACAAAGTAAACCCCACGTGCATTCGAAAACAAGAAAGTCGAAATATGATATCCTCGAACCATTCCCAAGAGTCGAGTGAACAGCACCGAAAAAACCAATAATTGTTAATTGTCATAATAGTATAGGGAATAGTGAACGTATACATCTATGTGCAAATGAAGGTATGAAAAGTGCCACCGAGATCCTTCCAGAATACCACGCAAGCAGGCTTTGGGAAGAGATTAAGTTGGTCCATATTACTTACCGGTCATCGTCTGAAAGCACTGCAATTTGAAACTGTCTGTTTCTAGCAATTCGATGCCACCGGATGAGCCTGTTGGGGAAATACGTGAAGTAATCGCATGGATACTGGTGAAGGCGGTTGGAATGACAAATGGGTCCGGTATATTGATTTCAGCCGAATAATACGGCCAAAGTGTTCAACACTCAAGGGAGTGGTTTTAGTTTCTTGAAAGTTATGCGACTAGTTGACGACAGTAATGACCACATGGTTTCAGCCTGAGCAAGCTCCATTTTAGGGTATAAGCATATTTTACTCCCCAATCACCCCATCTCTGCTCTACCAAGCGGTGTAGAGTAGGAGGGGTAGGGTTGAACAAATCACATGTACTTACCTATGAAAGGTACCAGCGAATATCAAATAGTCATTGCTAGACAAACGACTCAGGCCTTCGTTGAAATCGCGTTGGTAAATAAGTCCGCCTGCCTTGTTAATAATGTACACGGAGAGTATCATGGTGGAGCAGTGCGACAAAACTCGTCAATTAGCACCCACTGTAGTGGAGGAAAATGGAGATGGTGGTCGACCAGACGATGCAACGAAAAGGAAAACAACAGTAATAATCCTTCTAATAGATAAAGAAATAAAGGAATGAACGGCGAAGGAAGAAATACTGCAGCAAGGGCCAGGTTTAGCAGGATGCATAGAACTTCCGCTTGCACAGCTTCAATACCACGACTGAGTTTAGAAGAAGTTGGCATAGATCGTTTACGTTGCGTCGCTCTTCCTATCTCTTTTATTTCCTCATTCTGGTTTTATACGCATTAGCCTTTTCTCTTTCTCTGCTACATTGTTGTATCGTTACCCATTGTTTCGACTAAAAGTATCAAGCATGCCAGACTCCATACCTGAAGGTAAGTATTCTGATTAAGAACTGACCAGTGGACTGAAGCGTGGGATCCCGACATACTCCAATCCATCACCATTAGCGTAGCTGCGGTTCCTTATCTCCTAAGACGTGGAACTTCCATAAATTTTATATTGTGAGCGAGTAAGTCACGACTAAAGAAGCAGCTAGACTAACCCAATCTATCCCATATGAATTCTACCCAATTGCTGTTTACGTTTTTCAACAATCTTGCCTTATTAAATATATATACCACGGACGGATTGCTGTAGATTACGATGGAAGTAACCCAGAAGTACCTCTACTGTTCGATATCCTTAACGATGGTTGTCTCAACGAGAGTAACCCTGTACTATTGCCGCGGGCGACGGCCAAGGACACTGCTACCACATCAGTGCACCAGCTGGACAAAAATCCTTACCCCCTAGCATTCAAGTCTTTAGTGCCATTGGGTACTAATGGCCCATTGACCTCACAAGGAATACGAAAAGCGGTGGAGGCGCAATTTTTGACACCTAGTCCTATTTTTTCGGAACACTGGCTACGGTCTAGTCAGACATTGCCATCTCGTGAGCCTGACTTGTCAGCACTGGTGGAATTACCGAATATTTCTTGCACGAGCAGCATTGAACTTATACGGGATCTCCTGACTCATCGGGTGCGTGGAGGGCAACAAACCACCCGTTTACACAGCGCGGTAGGTGACCGGTATTCAACTTCTTTCACTCGCCCCTTGGCAGATCCCAAAGATTTTATTCTGGGAAAGTTGATGAATACACCGTTTGCACCGGGGGGATTGGATCCTTTTTCTACACTGAATTTACCTCCTCTATCCGAAATTCAACCTACGGACAGTGATACCAACCCTTTCGACCTGGCGGAGGGGGAATTGCTGGATACCCCACCAGGTTTTGAACGAGGAGCCTTGTTTACCGACACAGCACATCGGGATACTACTTGGGGGGATATGTTACGCACAGATGAACTCGCCGTTAATTGGAACGCTCCATCCATAT
>JAOPJG010001328.1:0-10249 GCA_027478255.1 Dispira simplex | reverse complement strand
TTCTTCCGTCGAAATCACGTGACTTTTCCTACAATTTTATTTCATCCAAAACGCTAGAGTCGAAAAAAAATCGCCCAGTTGTCCACAAGTAGTTGATGTACCTTGAGTTACTACAAGCTTAGAATAAAATTGCCCATTTAGTACAATGAGCAATGTAGATTATCAACAAGGATATTGTGGTGACTTGAAAGGTAGTAAGGCACCATACCTGTCACCCATCCTATTGTAGAAAATAGGTTGAAGTGTTTGGGATATGCGAGCACCCGTTAAAGTACCTTCCCCTGCTTTAGTAATGTGGGCCGTCTTCTTTCCTTGTTGTTGATGAGTGGCCCTGATAAAGTCCCCTCTCAACTCAAGTTTATCGTTTACCATACTCAGCTTATAAAAACACTACAAGTCTATTGAATTTCTAATAACCCTGATCGGGGCTGTTCATTGAGTTGGATAAGTCCACTCTTTACGCTATATTGATATGTTAACAGTAGCGTACCCTATTTTAATAAAGATGACGTGGAATCACACTTAAAACACAAAAGAACCTCATAATGGTTTTGTAAAAATTTTCGAGCATGCTTGCACAGTCAGTATGATCAAGCAACTCCTGGTTTGAATTTCCTTAAACCAAAATGGTATGTCAGGACACTAAATAGTGACCCTACGCTGAGGATAAGTTCCATTTCTGATGGCATCATCTAGCCACTTATAAATAGGAAAATAACGAATTCCGACGCAAGTGCCCACCATAAAGATGCATGGAATTACATGGGGATCCGGAAGCACTATTCCCAGTTCTTGCGCACGTGCCTTGTTATACTGATATGCAGCAATGGCTGCCGCGATGACTTGGACTTCGGGATGGGACCCTTCAGGGCCAATTTCGTTGGCTTGAAGTACAACAAACAAGCCATTGTGGTCCATGATGTACCTATCAACGTCCACCTCGGTGCGTTCGCCACACATGGTAAGTGTAAGAGTTTTACCCGATCCGATCGACCAACTGTGGCTTCCAAAACCTCCAATGCTGAAAAATTTCATAGCAAAATCATCCGCCTGGCGTTTCGCCATATCATTATCCATAGTGGACATATGTTGCTTCTGGAAAGCGTAATCCGCCAGAGCAACATCGAGGTTTTTCATACGCTCTGCCATTACATTCGGCGGTAACGGGGTACATGGTCCATCACTGGAGAAAGGAGGAGTATTCACCGGAGAACCCAAATGGATATTGAATGCCTTTAAGTCCTCCAAGGTCCACTTACTTCCACTTTTACAACATCAGGGTAGGTGGGCCATGCTAGACAAAAAATAGGTGAAGCACAAGGGAACAATCAACTAGTTACTATTAAAATATTTGGAGTCGGTGTTGCCTATGATCAACGAAATAGTTACACCAAGGATAGTAGTAGAAGCCGTGGAGTGGTTACAGCTGTGGAAAAGGTGGATGATATGAGGCCGGCACTCCCTTGACCTTTTATAAAACACCAGTTCTGCCCTTTTTTCGGAGGGGGGAGGAGGTGAGAATTTCTGTCATATGAGTATGACTGATTGTTTTTCGACCATATAGGGATAAATCCGCCGAAGTTGAATGGGTTGTTCAGAACATCCTATTGGTTAGATTAGTAACTGGTATTTTTTTTCACTGAATTGCTACATACATGAAAATAGAGTACTATCCTACCATATTCCCTGCATTCCCCCTTACGACTCATTGATAATGGGGAAGAAAATACACACACACATGAAAAAAAATACCTACCTAACAATTCCCCTTGCAGAATCACCTGACGAGTGACCCTGCCGTCGGAATTTAGTCATCCTGATGCCCTACTCACTACACCTCCTCAGATGAAGGTGAGTTCATAGGGCAACTGCTTGTGAAAAGTGGCGATAACCACTTCGGAAAAAATAATGAAATATACTAAGGACACCAAACCCACTTAAACACTGGCATCATTTAACCGGGTTTAAATACCAAAATAAATTCATCAGAAATACTGACGTCAGAAGCATAATCTGAAACTAATCCAACCAAGCACCACAAAACCATAGTTGGTTTCACCAATGAAAGCCTGATTATTACTGATGATATCACTTTTTAACGTCAGAAAAACATAATCTGAAACTAATCCAACCAAGCACCACAAAACCATAGTTGGTTTCACTGATGGAAGCCTGATTATTACTGACATCACCTTTTAATCGGCCTCTCAAACTAACAATATGGGTAGCTTTTTTTTAACTACATAGGGATAAATCCACCGAACTTGAATGGGCCTCTCACAAAATCCTATTGGTTATGTGATATTTGGTATATTTTTTACTCCAAATCTCTATATAGTCGAAAAAAAATCACCCGTATATTTTTGTATAAGCTCCAACCAGATGTTACGTCACCTCCCCCCCGTGGCCGTTTGTTTTCCGGAGCGAAAATGGTAGGCGGTTGACTCAATTCCCTCTGTCCAACAGAATGGGTATAAGTGAGAAAGGTTGACGTCAGTATACATGAGCTGACGGAAGGCGAGAATATGGGGGTTCACCCTCAGTGTGAATAATTCTGATGGCAATGGAGATAGGGGAATTCAACCCCCCCCCTCAAACACAAACTCAAATACAAAGATTTAGCTCACGACAGCAGCTTCTGCTATTCCTTTAAAAATGCCGAAGCATTTTAACTATAGGGCTATTCCCAAGACATATCACCTCCCCATTGCCCATGGAAATAGCACGAGCATAAACTAAAATAAGCATATGGCCGTTATCACTCTGAACCTAGTCAATGACATATACCGAAATCAGTATGCATGTTTCCGATGTTCATGTTCATCTCGCTAATATTGCCGTCCCTATCTTTAGCTTTGTCAGTTTTAGGTGTTAAAAAAGCGTTTTTAAATATATCACAATTTTTTTTGGCAAGACTTTTACGGGATACATCAAAATATGATGACCTAAACATGGATAGTATACAGCAGTGGTTCAATGATACAACGAAGTATAATAAACGGACGAAATCAATGTCTCGTTTGAGTGCGACTGAGGGGTGGAGTAGGGTCCAATACTCCGCCTAATTGCTTCAAGTCGGAAAAGAACGCTGGTCGCTGCAGGATATGTTTATATTTGGCGGGCGTAATGTGATAGCTCTCCAATAGTTGGGTACACTGTAGTTTACTAGTTTCGTATTCCAAAAGGTGGAGAATATGTGGCACGTGTGCTTCCACCACGGATACCCCGTGGTGGCCGGACTCGATCCACTCCCGAACGATGTCTAACCGCTGTCGGTCGGTTTTGACCCTTTGTAACCTGCCCAACAACTGAGTTGAATTGCGGTGGTAGTGGTGGTGGTCGTCATCCACTTCCGCTATCGTAGTTTCTGGTATAGCCAATTCGGTCGGTGATTTTTGCGAATTGGGCTGAGGCAGTTGAATAGTACCCCTTTTACGACGTAAACGAATCCACCGTCGTCGTCGCACAAAGGCTTTCCACACCCGATGGGCACCGTGCCACCAGGGGCGACCAAAACTTACGGAATATTGCCAGCCTTCCTCGTCAACGTCGTCGGACATGTCAATACACCAATGTTCATAAACCCACTCCCAACTGGGATCCGGCAGTTGGTACGAGTGGATATCCGTTAGTGCGAAATTATATCCGTCGTACCACGCTGGGGGGTCGGTGGGAAACAACACTTTGCTGTTGAATTTAGGAATGCCAAACAGGTATAGACCCCGTTGGTTTTCGTAAATTACGTCGTAGCGTTCAGTTCCTGAAGGTTCTTCTTCGACTTCGGCCTCTTCGTGGTCCCGGGCCACGTCAATATTGGAGAGGCTGTACCCGTGGTTATATGACTAGTGGTGAAACGTTAAAATGAGAATTAGTAAACGTGGTTAGTAATCAGATGTTACGTTCAGTGTCGAGTATATCCAAGTCTGACAATTTTATACAAAGTAACAACCAGAAAATACAAGACACAAGCCAATGTGAACACGGACTTGGGAACTGAGTCCAATTAGTTTGTCTAGCGTAAGAGTACTTACGGTCGATTTGTAACGAGAACCCGGTAAAAAGCGTTGCCGTAAACCCATGGTAATTGTACACGAGTCCGTGTTGGCTTAGTGCTAATTGGACGCAATCTGTTCACGCTGTACACCACGTTAACGACAAGGGAATAAATGCCTCTGATATGTACAATGTTTTGGTAAAAAAAAAAAGACAGAGTCGAATGGGGAGGGGAGGGAAAGCATAGAACAATAAGAGACAATGAATATTTAGGGCTACTTTTGGGGAAGGACAGGTATGCTTATACACTATTTTTCATCGCCCTTACACCTACTCCCAAGCCCCCAATATTGGCTACACTAAGGAATATGTAACGTCGATGGCAAAGGTACAAAATACTTTGAATTTATTGGAAAAAAATGGTGACTTAATGGCAAACGGTACAGTAGCTGAACAGCGTAGAAATCCAAAGTAAACCAAAATATAAAGCGAGAGACAACAATAAAAAAAACATGATAAATATTCGAAAAACTACAGTGTTGTATGTGATCCAAAAGAAACCATAGTCTCACCTACAATTTGAAGAACTGCTTGATATAAAAATCCAACGAGTTAGAGCACAGCCTAATCTAAGGGAACTCCGAAAGTATTCAACGTATAGAGGATTATAGCAAAGGGTTATTGGGCTCCCCCTCATCTCACTGGAAACCTTTGCTGCTCCAACATCCGATAAGGGTTGAGTGTGGGGCAACGATAAAAGGGAGATAGACCCACAGGAAAGCAAAATAAAACAAGAATTCACACACGTTAAACATAATACTTGGTCACCGTCCAAAACCGAGTTATACAAACAAATAGAGTAATAAAAAAAAGAAGATAAAAATGAAATGACATGAATAAACCCCGTAGATAACAGCCGTTCTAGCAAGCACAGTTACCGCCCGTCGCTCCCGAAGACGAGTTACTCAAATCGACGGAAGTGCGTGCTTGGGCACCCGCCGAACTGGTCCGGGCCCCTCGTTGGTTATATTTGGGACTGTCCAAAGGCATCTTTTTGGCAATCGTTTGAAACAATTCGAGCACATTGGCACCCGTCTTGGCTGAAGTTTCCTTAAATAACAAACCACCTTCGTCCGCATACGCCTGACATTCCTCCGCAGTCACCGCACGGTTAGCTTCCAAATCATTCTTATTCCCCACCAACGCAATCACAATATCAGGGTCTGCCTGACGTTGCAATTCCTTGACCCACGATTTAGCCCGTTCAAAAGTTTCCGCCTTGGTAATGTCGTACACAATAACCGCACACTGTGCGTTACGATAATACATTGGTGCCAGACTCTTGTATCGCTCCTGACCCGCCGTATCCCAGATTTCAAACTTGACCGAAGTAGTGTCATCCACCGGTACTACTTGCGTAAAAAACGCCGCCCCAATCGTACTCTCTCGGTATTCATCAAACTGATCCTTGGCGAAACGCACCACGAGACTCGACTTGCCCACGGCCGATTCCCCGAGTAGAACCAGTTTAAAATTGAACACTCGGTTACCACCGGAACCTGAAGCACGAGCAGCAGCCATGGTGAGGGATTAATAATAACGATAATGATACTAGCAGAGAATAAGCAGCAAAGGTGAAAATGAGGTTATCGCAAATTCTATACGTTGAACAGGTAATAAAAAGAGGCGTGACAAGGAGTGCAGAACACAGCAACGAAAAAGAAAGAATGGAGATGAGAACGTTCAAGGACAACAAGGCACGATGAGGTCCCGTAGTAAGAGAAAAAAGAAGAGTGTGAGGGAATATCAACGAGTTGGACTAAAGACTCACCATGCCAGTGAGAGATGACAGTACAAAAGGGAAATGCTACAGCGAAGAAGAAGAAAAAAAAATGTAAAAGCGGGCGGTAACTAGTTTAGTGAAATATTAAGCGATAAAACCGAAACCAGTCGGCTAAATAATCCCGCTCTTTATTGGAAGTGTGTCCAGGGGTGTGGGGGCCAGTTCGGGGCGAACAGGTTAGAAGTGTGTTTCAGACACGGTCTTGACTTTCTTGGGAATACAGTATGTGTGTTTGTGCACTGTCACTCCTTTTCCTTTATTCAACATGGTTTCGACTTTATTTGTGATTGCTGACAATTGTTTTAACTCGAATTGACTATAGCAGCCCTCTCCCACCAGCATGTGTCATTCTTCGATTATTAAAAGTGAATGGATGAAAAGCATGCCTGTGAAACAATAGTGGGGTATATCTAGGTGAGTCGTTAGTATGGAATGTGCCTCTCCCGCCACTATCACCATCAGGAGACCAGGGATAGGCCAGGTCAGGTCAGGTGAGGTGAGGTGATGTGGCCACCACTGATAGACTCACTCATCCACACACGTCATCGTGACCTGTTTGATGCACAGGAATCGAAATTCGGCCAGTTGGCTAATCTGGTCATGGTAAAAGTACCGTGGAGCTTCGTCAATATCGGTCATGACCTGGGCTTCCAACCCGGCTTCAACCAACGCTTCCTGAAATCCGGCAAAAGTCTGTGGGTTACGTAAAGTCGACGCAATCACAATGGTACATTCCACCCGCGCCAAACTCTGTAATACCCGCACTAACGCCGGGATGATAGTGGGATCGTACACCAAATCCGCACCCAACACCGTACAACCTCGGTAGGTTTGCGCCTTGGCATCGTTCCACTCGAGCCAATCCAAGGCTAGCACACGTGTGCTGGGTTCTGAGCCATCTGGTGGTTGATTAAGGGCCACATTGCCGAGTAACCGGTCCAGTACGGCCGGATGGTAATCGGACAAAGTCACCGAGGTAGCACCGAGTAATCCACACCAGATGCCCACCAGACCCGTACCACTACCTAATTCTAATACCGGTTGACCACGGACTAACCGTTCGGCCTGCCAAATCACATACTCGGCTAAGCGGAGGCCGGCCTCCCAGGTACGTAATCCGGTAGTACCATGGGCCACCAACGTCTGGTCTTCCTGCACCGTCGCTGCCAATTCAGTCGACCCGACGGTATTATTAGCTAATGTGTATGTTTTATAACACGTGGTGGCCGGAGGACTAGTTCCGGGATCCTTGTGCACCAGCAATTGAAGGTACAAATCCAACAAGGCTTCGTCCAGGGCCTGGGTTCCCGTGCGCTCCACCCGATCCAAATACCACTTGAGAAACCGACGCAAATAGTCAGGGGCTGGTCTTTGAGCCCGGAACTGGCGGTCGGTTAATAAAAGAGTGGCTACCTGGCGTTGGAAATCTTCGCTGGTCAGTACGGTTAGGTCTACTGTAAGTGTGAGTTGGTTCACCGGGACCATTTGCAGCAACTGGCGTCGCAGGGTTTGCACTGCCGCGAGGGGTGCCAAGTGCGTCTTGGAGGTAGTCCTACCGTTGGGCCTATTCTTTCCAGAAGTCGACTCCATCGGTGGATTACTCAAATCAAGACATAAATGCGTAGTGTTGTGTTCTTTCAAAGAATATAACAATGCCGAAAACTTGGAATGCATTACCTCAGGAACCACAGAAAAAAAAACCGGGGGGAGTGAGTGAAGTGAGGCATTCACCACCGTGACATTTGTTTATTTTATTTTATTTTATTATTCGCATTCAACAATCTTGACGCATCCAATTATATCTTTTTAATTTTGTACCCTTTTGTTTTATTCTTATGAAACTGTTGTTCATTACTTTCTAGTACGAGTATCTAGCTCGTCTTTATTATCACAATTAACAGCTCTGGTCTGATTCACATTGTTATTTTGGGAATACTGTGCGTTGTTAATTCGTAGGTTACCATGAACTCTAGCTGGAAAAGCAGTCTCCAAGACGAAATTACCAAACGAAAACAACTATTAGAAAAAGCCAAGGCAACCCAGTCGACTCCCTCGCAAGGTACTTCCCTCGATACCCATCACCAGTCCAAACACTCCAAGTATGTAAAACGATCGGATCTCGAACGGGTGCAACGGGAAGAGTACTACCGAGAACAACAACGTCTGGAAGAAGCCCGTAGGCAAAAAAAGCGTAAGCAAGATGCTTCCCTAATCTCCAAGGTATCCCCCGACGTCCCAACCGAGCCACAGGAAGACCAACTTGGTCACTCAGGGGAAGAGTCCTCTAAAGTGCGAAACTTGGCGGAAGTGGCAGAAGCCGTGAAAAATGCCCTAGAAACTAAGGACACCCTAGATATTGCGCCGGAAGAGGCGATCCGTCGATTAAGGTCTCGGGGTCAACCCATCCGGTTGTTTGGAGAAACTGACCGCCAGCGGGCCATCCGTTTACGAGCACTGGAATTAATTGACGAGAAATCCGAAGGCCAACGTAACGATTTCATGAAAACCCTGGAGGAGACGGAATCAGGGTTGGCATTAGAGGCCCTACAAAAGCAAGCTGTGGGGGATACTGCCGAAAGAGGTGGATCCAGTCATACCAAGAAACGTCGCAAGGAGTTGTTTATGAAGGAGTACGATACCACTCAATTAAGTCGAGAGTTACTCAAGGAAAATGCTGATTTGGCTTATACCTTGGTGTACGTGTACCTCAAACGGTTACTCTACGAATGGGAAGATGTGCTCAATAACCGCCCCGATAAGATACGAACCAGCGCCCAAGGTAAACTAGCCGCGGCCACCCAACGGCAGACGAGTGACTACTTGCGTCCGTTGTTTAAACTATTAAAACAAAATGCCGTGGCGGTCGATGTGATGGAAAAACTGGTGGACATTGTACAACTGACCCAATTACGCGAGTATAGCGAAGCCAACAGCGTGTATTTGCAGCTATCCATTGGTAATTCACCCTGGCCCATCGGGGTCACTATGGTCGGTATTCACGAACGGTCGGCTCGGGAAAAGATTTTTTCAAATCAGGTGGCCCATGTTCTTAATGACGAAACTCAGCGCAAGTGGATTCAGTCGGTTAAACGGTTGATGACCTTTGCCCAGAATCAATACCCGCCGGATGATTTAGCAAAAGCCATGGGGTAGTAGTATGGTAATTCAAGTGTGTTGCTTTATTAGGGTTTTTACCCAAGTTTCTTTGACTGGTAATATTAATATTGATTCTAAAGTATTGTATTGTATATCATAAATTGTTTGACCTAGAATTATCAGGAATACCATTAAAATGCCGGATAACAAGATCGCATTGGTGAAAACATTGTATGGAGTACGTTTGAAACTGGCAAAGGCCAGGCGTAACTTGTGTGTACTGGATAAAAGCAGTGAAAATCCTACACAAGTCACGTGTAATACCATTTTCAGGCGATATGCGATGGCAGGAGATTGTTGAGTGACTCTGAATCAAGCCTTTTCGTAATCACATCACCCAAATTACCGCACATGCAGCAAAGCAGATGAAAAAAAAATAAAGCAGGACAGCGCCGGAAACTCCCCCCGAATGATGACTGGTAACCACACTTCCCGTTTCTGCGGCTAATCTGGACAGTGATTCTCTTTGGTACGGTTTCTTTTCTCTTAATTGACCTTTTAACTTATTTTCGTGTTGGTACGATCCCGTCAATCTACCCCTCCCCTCCTTTCGTCGTCGCCTGATCTACCTGTTCCTAGTAAATTCACCATGGATTTCAGCCAGTTCAACGATAACGATCGCTTCCGCATGCAGCAAATGTTGGAGCGGAATCAGGTAAGTCAACCTCATTTTTCACGATTCCTAGTGAAATTTCAAACCAAAGCTTCGCCTGTTGGATATATATATATATCTACCAAGTGGGCTTTTTGTAAGGCATAGCATAGTGGTGGTTTCATTTGATTTGGGCTAACCTTTTATACATTTATCCTTGGAATGCTGCAACGATCTACCTAGATGCGCGACTTTATGCGCCTGTATGCCAATCTGGTCCAACGTTGTTTCGATAGTTGCGTCAACGATTTTACATCCAAAACTATGAGTTCCCGAGAGGTAAGTTAATATTCGAAACAATACTTTGGCCTAGGCTAAATGAGGAACGACATTTCCACCAATTCCCCAAACTGGTACCGATGAGAGAAGGGGGGGGGTTACCAGGGCAATATGCAGCCACGGGTACCAAGAGTTATATTTAGCAAATACACATGTATGTGCGAATTTTAGTTCATGAGGTTTTTACTAACTAGTAATATTGATTATACCGGGATTGATGGATCTTTGGTGGCTTACAGGAAGGATGCGTCACGCGCTGCACTGACAAGTTTATGAAACACGCGGAGCGAGTGGGGCAGCGGTTTGCCGAGCACAACACTGCACTT
>JAOPJG010001327.1:0-10267 GCA_027478255.1 Dispira simplex | reverse complement strand
ATCCTATTGGTTATGTTGTAGTTGGTACATTTTTTCCTCCCAATCTCTATATAGTTGAAAAAATACCACCCATATATACTGACATTTTTATGGTTGTAGGCGAAGCGCTTCAAATGAGTGCTCATCCAGTGGGGCAGCCACCCCCTAGTGTCAACGGGAGGATCCGCAACACATTAACTAGGCTGACTCCACTGTTAAAGGCAGTGGCTATCATAGTAGGCTCTTGGCCCACGGTACAGTGGCCAAAAGGTAGGTGAGTGTTGATAAACGCACTCTACATCAAAAATAGAGACAAGACAACAGCCCCAGCGAAGACCAGGGCACTGAATCAAGGGAGACACGAATTCACTGTATCTGACAGGCCCAAGATGCCAGGGATAAAGTAGTAGCAACCTCATACCAGAAATAGGAGACCCCGCTAAACTTACGGTTCAAGTGAGTTCAAAAATAACGTCCGAAAAAAAGTGAGGATGTAAATTAGGATGAGTCTCTAAACACCACCGGTACAAATTGATTTCACAAGTTTTTTTTCACAAGGGGAGTAAAGAAGTGGAGCTGAAGGGAAATTACCACAAAAGAAAAAGTAAATATTACCCCCTTGTACACCGGCATATGTGCTTGAACTGATAAAAAAGCCAGGTCCAATAACACAATCCACAAAGGACAAGAGCGTTTCAAAGGGAACAAAATGGTAACTTTGTTTGTTGTAACAACACCGCGAACTGTATGCCAATTTACAAGGTCGATTCAGGAAAAATAACGCAGAGAGTATTATCAGTCTCTGGAGGAATTCGATCCGGCAAGAATGGGGTGGCGTAGGCCAGTTTCTTGCTTAGTTTAAAGTAGGATTAAAGGAACATGCCTTGGTCTAATACAAAGGAAGGGTGATTCATCGGGAATATTATTAAAATTGTTACTGCTGAATTTCTATATGATTAAATACGACACCATTGACTTGTGCCATAATATTCACCCCTCTCTCTCTCTCTCCGTACTTTCTCAAGCTCACTCTTTGCATCCATAAAGGCGAAACCTCGCCAGTGATGATTTACTCTAGCTGTGTGTTATATTCCCCACTTCCCATCATGTCCTTTTTTTTTCACCCTCTCCCCACACTTGGCAGTGTTGTAGTGTTTTCTCACCCCACACCATAAATTTACACATTTATGTTAGACCTTATATTTAGTCTCCCCTAGAATCTTTACCATTATAGTAAGAATGGGTGTTACCATTCACTTAGATGATGAGGGGATAGAAGCCACACAGTCATAGGGAGGAGACCTACACACCTTCCCTTACACCCCTCCCCACGAAACTGAAAGTTCTAGGTGACATGTGTACGTATGTGGAGTGTGTATACGGTGAATAGTAAAACAGTAGCCAGGAGTCACTCGAGAGTGAAAGGGATAAAACTGTAACGTCCAAAATGGGGATGACAAAACAAACATTGAACATACTCAGTGGACATTAATTATAGCCTCCTCAGTAACTCAGTTACGTACTGCTAAAAAAATAGGTGAGTGAGGGGGTAAAGGTATAATCCAATTCTACCCCACCATCTCTTCAACTAGGAAGCCCAGAGATTGTTTACTCAACAGTCATTGTACCAACCGTTCATGACAATAAAAACGCTGGAGGAGACTGAATGGATCACTGGTCTCCACAATCTCGTGTGAATATCAGACAAGAATCAAACGCAAATGAAGAATATTACAGATTACTAGAATAAGCATAAACTCTAATCTAGCAGTTTGCTACAAGGCCCAAAGTAAAAAAGATTGAAAGCCTAAACAAGGCAATAGACAAGAATGGAAGGATAACGATAATCATTGGCCAGAATTGTTCAAGTTACTGTCCTGCTCTGGTTAATCCATTGTGATCTAACGATACTACATTTTTAACAGATCGTTTTATCACTGTATTGACCACTGGTAGAAAATTTAGGGTATGAACTAGCACTACTGTCGGGCATAGTCCATTATCAACTGTAGGATGAAACAACGACTCAGTTCCTCGCCACCATCGGACCCGAAGGTTGCACAGTATTACGATTTAACCCTGCTCCATGTTGGTTCCGTTGTCGCCCACCTTCCTCGCATGGTAATATGGGTGATTTTTTTCGACAATATAGAGATTCGGATCAAAAGCATCTACCAACTACAACATAACCAATAGAATTTTGTGAGAGATCCACTCAACTTTGGCGGACTTTTCTCTATATAGTTGAAAAAAAACTACCCATATTTCTGAAATACACCACTGTGAAAGTACTAATTGAATAGGAAATCAAGATATCATTGACCTTTTTGTCATGAGTCACAGTGGGCTGGGTGGAATTGGTTGGCGTGGAGAAATCCTTGGGACATCATGGGTAGTGCCCGCATATACACGTTTTAGCCCCGTAGTGTATGTGAGGGAGAGGGGCACACTATTGTAAGTCTCAAGTATTGTCAGTGTGTATATTATTCTATAATAGGACTGGTTTCGATGGGAATGGGGATGAAGTTTTACATAAAAAAAGGCAATAGCAACAAGGTTTCACAGAGTCCCCTTTTTCCTGCAAGGAAAAAGGAGAGATTATGAATAAATGAATGCCCAGATTAAGGGAAAGGAGGAGAATACACAGGGAAATAGGTGTGGGTCATTATCGTTTTATTTCGGGTCTTCGTTGTCACCGAGTCCAAGTTGATATTGAAAGGGGAGTGATCACCCATTGGAATGTCATGCGTCTTGAATCAATGATGTGATGGTGCATATGGAGAGAGGGAGGAAAAGAGAGCGATGATGCTATGCAGTGAGCCACTGGGTTACTAATGGCTGTCGACCAACCCTCGTAGAAAAAATTACTAGTAAGATAGGGCGAAAGAGGGGGTGAGGTAGAAGGAGCTCCAGGTCTTGGCAAGTTGTTCACGTGAGGAGTACCACTCACCGGCCAGTCCAAGTAAACAAACCAGTTCTGCACAGATAGACGGTCAGTCTGCATCACTCACAATCAGACCAAATCACATCGCTCTCTCTCTGTCTATTACTATAGGTACAGTGTGCAGACCCTTTGTTTACGATGGCTGCAGGCCCGCCACTCCGGCTGTAGATACTTTCGTCACTATCATTCCCGACCTCCACACCCCACCCATGATCCCAATTGGGAAGGTCAATGGGTGGAATATAACAGTGCCACAATAAACTAGGGTGTGAACGTCGCTGCAGTAGCGTAACTTTCTTCTTATACATCAAAGGAGCAAGGAATAAGAGCCCACCACTAACACGATATAGTGACGTACCCGTTGACTATCTTGGCTTTACTTATGTTTTCATTTATGGCTGGCTTGTCTCAGAAAAATGCAAGGAGCCAATGTATGAAGGGGTGCAACAATATTACTAAGCCATCATGGCAACAGTTGATGAAAAGGAGCTGCTTGTCTGTGGCGGGCTGTACTCAGCGGCGTTTTTTATGTAGTGTATAAACTGACCCATGATGCATTCTCTAGGGGACCTGGCTGTGGCGTGGGCGGGTATAATCAAATATAAGGATAGGGTATTGTTGATATTTCTTTGTACATAAAAGTGATAAAATAACTCAAGTGTGTGAATGCGTTTGATAGGCCCAGCTAATTATCGAGCGATGGTAAGCCCCGCAACGATCCAGTAAACGGAGGGAAAGTAACGTAGTAGAGTACACTGAAAAGCGTCAAACCAGTGTGGGACATAGCTGGGTTATCAAGACAGGTCTGTACAATATATTCCAAGTGTGGTGTATGAATTATAATTCTGGTGCCACCACAAGGTCTTTGTTAGCAAGACCTTGTAACAGCCATTTCTTCGTTTTTCCGTTCATAGAATTGTTTAGCGTTTCGTTCGTGATTTAAACTGACCAGGGTGTACATTTTTGAGAGACATCGTTCCGCCACTTGCGTAGGATGGTAGCCACTGGTGGATTGACTTTTGGTACACCCACCCCATCGCTCTTGATCATGACAATGGACGTTGCTTGGCACTAAAAGGGATGTCACTGCTGGTGGGGGGACGGTATGATTAAGGTAGTCTCAACGCAAGCAGACTATTCGAGAGAAATCCCTAAGAGCGGCTAAAAAAATGACGGGTCGGCAATGGGATAAAATTTTCGTTCGGGGTTTAGTCAGGCCTCAAGGAGTTTGGTGGACGGTAGGTTGGGCCAGGTCTGGCCGGCGGTTCCTTTTGCATTACGTTCCAGTATCGTGATTGGCGTAGCCAAATATAGACAATAATTGGGCCCTTCTCCACCCAAGCGGATGACTCGGTTTTCTATTTGCTGGTGCGAAGCACAGAGGTGGGTACTTTTTTTTGTGTACGAAAAAAAACAAGCATTGTGAATCTGCATTATAGTGTGTGTCCCTTTTCCGGTGTTTCCGTATGATATACACCCCCAATTCCCAGCACCCTTTTCCCACTGCACCTCTCCCCTCCCCCCTTGTTACTCATTCCTGCTTAAGGCCAGTCAGTCAGCCCTTCACCCAAACAGTGTGTGGACGCAGTGGCCGTCTTAGTGCCTGTTCCAATGGAAAGGGCCACTGTTGTCTTTTCCCTTCCTTCCTACTTTTTTTCCGCTCATAACTTTTTCCTCTACGTGCAACCTTCCAGGTAAAGCCAGAATTGGATGGGCTTCCCTTATATAAACCCTTCCCTTCCCCTTGGTCCGTCCATTCACCAGTCGATATTTTTTAGCATATGTTTTTATTCGGAACTACCCACCTGGCTATTAGCTTACCGCTCACGCTATATTACATTAACCTGCGTTTGCATGTCGACCCTCTTTTTTAGGCAATATTATATTTCTTCTTGCTAATTTTTATGCTTTATTCCCTTGCCTTGTTCTATTAGTTATTTTTGTCCTTGACTTTAGTTTACCACTATTACGACACTGCACGTTTATCCCGGTGGATATCTGCGATATAATTTTATCTTGATTTTAAAGCTTATTCACCTTATTTTCTTCCATTTCACACTTTGTACATAAGTTCCTATTGCCTTCATTGCTTTCGGATATTCTTGCTCATCCTTTCATCATCATACTTATCACAGAATTTCTTCTATCATGACTCTCCACAAGGTTGTGTCAATCGCCCTCGAAGGCAAATGCGAAAGCACGGTCGATTCTCGCTTTTCCGTTCGTAATGCTGACGGATCGGTGGTCAGTTTGTTGAATGACGACGTTCCCTCCGTTATCACTCCACCCCGTAGTCGGGAAGGTTCCCTGTTAGACGATGAACGCACTGTTTGCCCAACGCCACCACCTGAGCATCTGGCTTTTCCGTCTCTGAGGCACCACCAGCCCTGCGATCCACAACACTTGCGTCTGCCCAGTCTCGCCTCGGTCGCCAGTGCTCTAGCCTCGGAAAGACATCACTTAACACCTCCTGCCACTCCAATCGGTACGGTGATGTCTGGCTATAACCCTTCCCTTCCCCACCAACCCAATTCAATGTATTTGGGGCCCCTGACCCCTTGCCCCACTGCTCCGTCCAGTCCACGTGCGATGGATTCGGTTAAGGTAGAACCCCTGGCAGGCCCCTCGACTGGGGCAAATGGTATGTATAGTGAAAAGGACATGGTTAAGGTCACTCATACCCCTCCAAAGTCACCCGCAGCTGCCATGATTCCTTCGACACTGAATAGCAACAGCAGTAATAACGAATCAGTGGCGCGTTCAACCCCCTCGGCGGACCCCAAGCGTAAGCATCATTGCACTTGGGAAGGTTGCGGTCGTAGTTTTACAACCAGCGGTCACCTGTCCCGTCACCACCGTGTACACACCGGGGAAAAGAATTTCCCATGTTCCTTCCCTGGTTGTACCTCGCGATTTTCGCGTCAGGATAACATGATGCAACACCTTCGCACCCACACCAACAACCGTTCGCGGGCGAACCGTCGTCGTTTGGTTTTGGAATCTTCCTTGACTTCCACCACTAGTGATCACCGTCACGCCGCTGCGCCATATCCTTACTCTCCACGTTCACCTTACGCAATAACTCCGACTCCCACTTCTTTGCATCACCCCATGCGGATTCCGGAAAGCCCTTCCACACCGGCTAATCCTCATTATTACACCATGTCATACTCTCCTTCTTACCCGCCTACTCAGGCTGGTCGTCACCTCTCCATATTCTGAAGCAAAAAAATTCTTGGATTTTTCTGGAACTCTAGCTAATAATAAAAATAGTAGGAGTTCCGGAATTTACCAATATGTAAAAAAAAGCTGTTATCTGTGAGTTTCTTCCATCTACATCCTTCATCATTTACAAACCGCAATGTCATTTAGTACCACGACTTTAGTCACTTCCAAGGACAACGACCAAAATTAACGCACATATAAATAAAACCTTTAAATATGTATTCATTGAGGATGTAGCGATGTGCTCAAATGTCGCCTTTTTTCGTGCTGCTACAAATTTGGTAGCCCACTTCGACTTTCTGAACAGTCCCCCATGACCTTGCACTGGGACTATATAATCCCATTGAGATTGTTACATCTTTTGCGATTCTCTATACTGTAGCCGTAACTTGTGATTATCTTTCTACAGTGCTTTGGTACTGGGTCTTGAAAATATTGTGCGCTTAGCGACAGGTGACTCAACGCTGATTTTCTAAAGTAGCCAGGCCTTGTATTTTTGATTACTGTATGATAATGTCCCTATATAGGGAATGCTACAATATTGCTGGATTCAAATTATGCTTCGGATGTTACCAGCTGGTTTGGGCTAAGTCGTGCTTGGTATACATTTGCTCCCAAGCCGTATTAGGCGAAAATGGAACCACTCATATGGCGGAACTTGGGTGGGTAGCGCTACTTTTTGTTTACTATCATCTACCTCTTCCCTGCATTTTTGTGTTTAAGGTCGTCGTTTCGTTCTATCAGTATTGGTACCATTTCAAAATTCCCTTACATGACCGTTTATCCCACCCAATCCAGTTCTAATATCATTTTTACTTTGCTTAATCTATGCCATTGAAAATCAATGGACACTGTAACAGCTATAGTAGCAAGTCGTCAATATTTTACTGAACGTTCTTATACGGGTAAATAGTTAACAAAGAGGTTACTGGTGGTTGTGAAGTTATTATTACTTCAGCACCCACATACCCAATAACACCAGTGAACGTTATACCTTGGGGCTTATATAAAGATCTCCAATGAAGAGTGGTAGCCGAGCTTCCAGTTGAAACACCGCTACGAATTTATATTCGCCGACCACACGTCGCACAGTATGTTATGAAGGGAAGAAAATTTAGGCAGTAATGGAATGATTGATAGCAAAACCTGAACGAGACTACGTATTTTTATTGCCATTATCCTCGAATTAGAGCAGTTTAAAAAGAATATATCATAATCTTACCGCTCACGTTCACCGCCGTCATCATAGTAGATCCTAAATTTAACTTAATAGCGTTACACATGCAAATTTTTTAAGAAGTGATAATATTACAGACTGACCATATAATGCATACCCTTTGTGTAATTCCTCATTAGTCTTTCGAATCACCCCAGAAAGTGGATGTAGTAGCAAAGAAGTCCAATGTGTCGTAATAAGGATTGTTGGCGGGGGAATTATTTTCCTTAAGGATGATGAGCGAATGTGTGATACTTCAAAGCCCGAGCGGCTATGTCCACTAAGAGATAGGTGATGATAGGAGCACTATTTTCGTGCTATTTTTTACATCATGTATGTTTTTACCATGCATTCCGGGAGACACTAGTTTAACGCTTCAGTCGTGTTAGACGGATACCCGTTAGGGAACCCCAAAGGGAGGGGGTACTGAAGAAAAAAAGACAAGTGAGAATGATCGACCATCTGAGGTTTTTCTAATAAATCACGAAGATCTACCGACAGTCCACAGTCCCGGTGGTAATGTCGCTGGCTGTTGATAGTGTGATTGTCAACAAGTACATCATCCTCGCGACAAAGTAACTAAATGTGATGTAATCCCATACACACTGCAAGGTTTAACAGTTTACCCTGTTTGGAAAGCAAAAGGGGATGGGGGATTTGACCTTGGCAGCCCAATTCATAGCACTAGGGGAGAGGGCGTATTCAGGAGATTCGTATGAAGATTGGGTTGGATAAATCCGCCTTTCGGAAACCATGCCTTTATCAGTCACATGTATCATAGCGGTCTCATGCAATCCACTCTGGCATAATATCATGCCCATGGGCACGCTTGTTTATTTCACTTGCGTTTTTTATCAGGCTTGCCGTAGTTTTGAAGGTTTTTAGCATACATATAATGTACTGACCAATAGGCTGATGTAATGTAATCCTTTTCTCACATACCCCTCTCATCTACACTTTTCCAGAATCACTAGCCTGTAGTGGTACGAATGCAAAAGTACGCCGGTGGAGAAAAAAATTAAGTGGGGTTTGAAGCAAAGTAAGAAAGGAGAGTAACCATGTCCCAGAGCACAATGAATCTGCCACCTCCTTCCCCTCCGTTTTTTTTCTTTGAACGACCATCACTTGTAAGGTTATTGATTAAGAGGTTCTCCAGACCAATCGGCAACAACTCACTCTCCACAAACTGGGAATTGTAAGTGTACCATTGTTTAGATCCACGGGCTTTCCTCCCCCTTTTTTTCTCATTCTGTATGTAATCTTTTTTTTTCACACCCCGGGTGGTGTATAAGAACCAATAGGAATCACACTATAGCACACTTATTTAGCACCGTTGTCCATTTTCTTACCACCATCCGTTTATTCGCTTCTCTTTTTCTTTATCGTTTTTCGTAGTTGGTACAGAGTCGTCCATTTATTCGGCCAACCACTAGAAAAAAAGTAAGTCGGTGATTACGAGTTCAAGGTTAACGGATATCTGTCCAATCTACACACTGGCTACATTCACCCTTGTCACTGGGTTTCTTAAAGAGAACAAGGGAGTAGGGAGGAAAGTGATAGATGTGGGAATGTGTTTGACATATGAAGGGGTCAGAGTGAACCATTCAGGCCTTGTATGACATTAGATCGTGATATTTGGACCAGTGGATTTTCACGTTGAGAAAAAGGTTTACGATATTGTATTCGACATCAGTGTTTGTCCACAGTGACGAATCCGTTTGATTCAAACGCTTGTTTGCTCAGTGTAATCTGAATATTTATAGATGGTTGACTTCTTTTTTTTTTCATTTGCTGAGAAATGCAAAGGCATATGAGAAAGGGGAGTAAGGGTGGGTAACGGTTAGCATGGAGGAGGTGAGACTTCGATCGACCCAGTGCCTCCTTCTGTATAGGCGGTAATTGGCCATGTTCATCGATTTATTATTATTATTTTTCTTCTTTGGGGCCTTTACTGATGTGGTTTATTTCGAATGACGTCACTAGACGACGCTGACCTTTCTACCGTCACCCTGTTCGGTCAGCCCGTTGAAGGTTGGGATGGGGGATGAGGGGAATAATTGTTTAACTTCTACCCTTATTTTAGCAAAAACAAAAAAAAAGAAGCGACCCTTTTCTTGTACCACATAGGGCATAGTACAAGTCTGTCTGACATTGCGATGTACTATTCTTTTCTTCCCTCCTGCGGGGTTATTCTTTTACATGCGTAGCCTAGTCTTTATATTGAATGCTGGTATCAGGTCTGCGTGGCACAAGAGTGATTATATGATTCAGCGATCGGTTGTTATTCCTAGCACGGCATCACTGGTCCATGTAGGACCATGGTTACGCATGGCCAAGGAAGTCCCAAGGTGCCCAATTCACTCAAGTGGTGAAAAAGAATGGTTGGACGGGGCGGGGAAACAAGAGGAGGGACGAGGGCATATTGATTACAAATGTCTGGTACTACGAACACGAACGCGGGGTATACTGTACGCCAGTCATCTCCTCAACCTGCCAATGAAGATTGAACGGTCATTTATACATAAGGAGATGATAAAAGAAAATGATTCCAAGTACCATGGGAAGGGAAAAAATGGTCCCCAAGCTATGACTGGCCCAGTGGGGTTACACCAGTTTACACAGTGATTGTGGCTGTGCTGCAGGTTGTGGTGATAGTGTGACGACCTTGTTCCTTTCTCCGCAGTCAGCTGGTTCTCTTTTCTGGAGGTGCCCGATGGAAATAGGGAAGGGGCGTAGAAAAAAAAGCCCTAATGGCCATTGTACTCTCACAAAGTCATGGATCTCGTTATCTGGGATAAATTTTTTCTTGGTGGCATCACCTGTATTTGTAGTGCCGGCCAAAGGACGGCAACGAGATTAACCCGATTGTACCATCGTCCGTAGCCTGACTTCCACAAACTGTA
>JAOPJG010000132.1:0-40406 GCA_027478255.1 Dispira simplex | reverse complement strand
ACCCTTTCTATCTTGGTATTTCATTCATCATTGCCGTAATCATATCGGCATTTCAACTTTAAATCGGCGTGGTTTGGCTAATTGGCATGTACTGGTTATTATGTAATATAGACATGATTTAACTATTTTCTTTTGGGTGCTCTAAATATTCGTTCCCCGTACTATTTTCTACTAATAGTGTGACTTTTCAAATTACCTCTGGTATATAGCCATCCCATAGTTGAACCCTTTTTCTAGTTGAGCCGGCACTTTCACTCCATCTGATCGAATATTTATTTTTCGCCACAGAGACCACGCTGTACTTTTGTTTGGTGAATATGATTCGATACCGCGTAGTACTTCTGCTTTTTTCTATCGGGTTTTTGATAAATTGGGGTTTTTTTCCATTATACCAATTCTGATTTATCTCTATTGACAAATTTTAAGTAAAATAAGAGTTAGGTCAGCGTGGTAAGGCAGTATGAAGTGTTTGGCTGAAATCTCATTAAAGTTGGAGTATGTTTTAAAGTCCTACACATGCTTGGCCATTCAATTAACCTTTACTTCCAAATTATATGTTAAAATTAACATTCCCTCATGTACCGTGCTATTCTTCAAGCAGGTGTATGCCTTCCCTGTACTTGGGGGGGGGGTTATCATAAGTGGCCATGCCAAAACGGACAGCCCTGTAAGTTTAGAAGAAACATTGTCCTATGAGATACAAACTGACAGTGTGTTGAGCTTGGTAGATCCGGATACCAAGAGAAACCTGGTCGTTTTTTTATATTAAGTATTGTCCTTCCTTCAACCTACATCGCCACCTTATACCACACTCCACGTGTGAATTCGAAATACGACTGGTTTACAGAATATTGCAAGGAAATTCAGTGTATTAAAAGTAGTAAAATAGGGGATTTGCTAGTATAAAGCTTACAATCGGATTGTTTGACATATACTGTATTCTGAAGATACGCTGCGGCCGGTTACCAGGGCGTACAAGGGTGGAAATGCAATGCTTGTACCAAGACGAACTCGTACAGAGAATACCGCCGCCCTTTAGCACTTTTCCCGAATGTATCCGTCTAGTAGTGGGTACCTGGCCATCAGTAATTGTCTTAAACAGATTATTTTGAGCTTTAAAGGTACTTAATCAGTACTTTCCTACGTGTCCGATCTTAAAATAAAAAAGACCCAGTGGCCCTCGTCCCACCTGGATAGTTATGTGCACTCGGGATTTCTCGCTGTGTACACTGCCAGTATCGACCACTTTCATGATTTAGTTGTGGAATAGCTAAAAAGTCGACCAAGTTATACCCTGGCTGTCACAGGCCATTCCTTAGGAGGCAGTAAGTAGCACCAAGAAATAAGGACATGCTTGTACAAGAAATATTATCTATCACCCATTTCACACTCAGAGCCTTGTTATAGTATACTATTTGGGACCATGTTTATCAATCCCCAATTGGAAAAGAACCAGGTTAATCATAGGAAAAATAAGGTCTTACGTCATAAATTTTCAATATTTTTTTTGGTGTAGTTAACACCGTCCGCTGTTTTCTATAGTAAAACACCGTTTGGTGTTCAATAGCGATTGCGGTTTTGGCTGAAATAGATCTAGCGCTTCAGCATCCCGAGCTTGCCAGTTGTGTTGAGATATACACGTATAGATAGCCGCGCGTGGGTAACATCCCCATGACCCTGCTATTTGGCTCACTGCCTTTTGCCAGAGTATTTCGAGTGACCAATAGGCAGGATATCATTCCCTCTCTCCCACTTCGACGATGGGGCAGCTCTAACTTTAATCATGAATATTGGATTCATACTAACGATATAAAGCTAATACGCTGTTCTCCAGAAGAGAAATTAGAAACAACTTTGTCGCTTAAGCAACCAAAAATTCTCAAGCCATCACTGGTTCTCTCGGCTTAAAATTTGGGAGTGGCGTTTTGGTAACCCATTCCCTAAGGAACGATATGTGTAGTTTTTTTCGTCTATATAGCAATTTAGAGCAAAGATGTACCAGTAATAATTTAACCAATAGGATTTTGTGAGCAACCCATTCAACGTTAGCGAATTTTTGACTATATAGAGAAAAATCCACCAGCATTGAGTGGGTCTCTCACTAAACCCTATGTTATGTTGTCGTTGGTACAATTTTTGCTCCGGATCTCTATATAGTCGAAAAAAAATCACCCATATAGTAATCCCACGGGATCAACTCAGCGATTTAACGTTGTGTTGTAACAAACTTGAGGAGAGGAGTCTATCCGGAGGTCTCACCCTCCTCACGATGAGGCGGTGAGCCACTTCCCTTCATTGTCGAAAAAGGCGGTATAAGACGGATCCCTAGAAGAGGGCTAACCTGCGGACCAACCTCAGTCAACCCGCAGTGCAAGTTGTCATCCTAGTCATGTCACGGTTGACTCAGACCCCATTCATCCTCCCAGCCCCTCCAAGGCGTAAAAGGGAGCCTTCCAGACCAAATGCTTCAAGTCAAGTTAAGACTATGCGGTGGGAAGCGCAAACGAAACCGTTCATCTCACATACAAGTCTGTACAAATTTCTAAGCCCCTCTACTAGGGAAATTAAGTTAAATAGAGGGGGCTCCCCCCAAGCATTAATTTCTTCGTGTACATTAAAAATAAATATGTAGTCACTAATTTACTCGTTAAGCTTATTATTCTTGCAAGACCCTGCTCGATTCCGTTACAGGATAATATAAGAAATATGGGGAACGGTGTCAATCTTTTTGTAGGTTAAATTGTGTGCAATATTGAGGACAAAAGTAAATTGGAGTGATTGATATTATATTACGCAAGAATCAGCGACTAAATGAGATTTCATTAAAAGTCGAGCGAATTTGCTCGTAGTTGGGAAGACGTCAATACAAATCATTTTTAGATATGTAATCACTACCCAGTTTGTGCTTTGAGAAGAGTCAACATTACAACACTTTCCCAACTTCATTTTTTCCGTTTACAGTGTGGTCGTAGTCAGGAATGGAGATCAATCAATGGATACTCCATGAAAATAAAAATATTATCTCACAGTTCCAATCGGTTAATTCTATTGCAAAACCCTACAACAAAATACCGGCTAATGCTAAACGTATCTTTTACAAGTATATTGGTTGGGCGATGATTGGTGCATCTTTTTGTCAAATCCCTAAATGGCTAGAAAAATATCACGTAACCGGTAACTCTGGAGAAGTATTTTTATACTATTCGCTGATACAGCGGAAGATGGACATTGACATCAATGTGTGCCATGTTCACCTCAATGGTGTGTATATAAAAGGTATTTCTTCGGGTAACCTCTAGAACCCATGGTTTATTTTTTCTATCATTTTTTTTCTCATTTTATGAAATTAAATTAAGAATACCTCGAAAATTTATGTGCGAACCAACCATATTGTTTTCGTTCATGTTTATCAAAGAGGAGTTTCCGAGCTTTCGGTTATCAAAAATATACGGTGTGCACAGCTCCTTATACTCATTAGTAATCAAAATTCACCCTAACAAAATTCAACAATAGCGAACGGAATGGTAAATCCTTTCACCAGAAACTGTAAAAATATGATCGACAGTGAGGAACGTTGGGGGTACCATTCTGGGTTGAGAAGGAAAAGAAACAAGATACCAACGAAAGAAAACGAACAACTAAGAGTAAGTGTTGGGATTCGGCTCAGGCCACCACTGGTCAACAGGGACTAGTAACCGTACGTGTGTTGTCAAAATAAGGTGTAGTTACCGAGAGCGGCAAGTAACTTAAACAAAGGGAGTGCATTCCTGTTGTGTTTATTTCAGCGTTCCCCCTACGGGGTTGTGAGGACCGTTCCACCGGTACATCGCACGACTATTAAAGGTTTCTCGCGGTGATTTCTTGAAACAAGCTGAATGATGTTGTTTGTACAGGGAAACGACGGCCCTATAAATATCAGAGAACTGTGTAACGTCGCGATTATTAATATATATATTATTAAAGAAAAGGGTTTTTTTCCCATGTAAGTGCAAAATGGACAGTAATCCCACATTGCACCGCTTATACACGGAATACGTTGGACTTGAGCAACATACCCTCTGGTATTATTGTAATTATCAGAAACCAAAAGCAAACTGGAGCATTGCTATTAATACCGTCTCCGGCAATAGTTCAACAATGGCATCTTGACCTGCAAACTACTCTCAAGACTTACTTCCTGTACATACGCTGTGGCTGGTTAGTACAGTACACTCGCGTCTTACCCCTATGTCACTCCTCCAACTATTGTTTTTCAGTATCATTGTTTTCCTCTTTCACTCAACCCGAATAATAAAGGAAAAGGAAGGAATACCTGAGTGCCAAGCGCTGCTAACTCCTATCTATCAATAATTATAGTGCACTGGCGTTTTGTGAACGGTTCGTGTTGTGAATTCCCTCGCCTTAACTCGGCCCTTTCCTTCTCGTCTCTCTTTGTTGACACGGCTCATTTATTTCCTAGCATTGCTCGTCGAGGGCAACTGGTCGGGTGTCTTTTGAGGTAGTTGTTTTGTAGTCCTTTATGTCTCTTATCGATCCCTATCCTTTAATCCATTCACTCTAGTGGTCTTGATTCTTTCGTGTCAATTTATTTTGTACTCAACAAACGAGAAAAAAAGGGTACCGTTAGTGAAATAGTATCTGTATTTCGCACTTGTCTCTATTTCTATTATTAGGTAAATATTCTTATTATTAGAATGTGTGACGACTCAGAGTCCAAAATAACGGGCCAAGGCCTACGGAATCTTGCCAGTTCGTTGCGGAGCGGACGGTGGATGCGACGACCCATGACCATGTATACCTCAAATCAATCAGAATCCGAGATAAAAGTGTCGTTGTCCAGTGTGTTGGTATCCGCTTCTAAGGGGACTATTCCAACCCGGGTAGGTCGAAATTCTATCCAGGAGGCGTCCTCTCCCTACACGGCCCCCAAGGTATTGAATGCCATAGAGGTGACCCCTGCTCCTGTGGAAAAAGCCCGACCGGTTTCAATGTTTCCTAGTCAATCCCGTGTCATATCACCATTGGTCAGGGACCCTCCCCATACTCTAAACAGTAGGAATCGCAGTCAATTGCCCCGGGGATCCGGTGCGAGTTCGCTGCGATGGGACCACAATTACCTTCGCGAACGCCCCGTAGACGGTCAGGATACCGTTTGGGATAAAATGCACGCCCTGCTCAAAGCCGACCCACGAGTCAGTCCTATTTTGGACAGTGCTCCTACGTCAAGTATTGAAACGTCGGAATCGATACTAACTGACGTTTCGCCGCAGGTGGACTCTGCTACCGAAACAAAGGAGGGGTCACCTAATAAAAGTGACACTGTTCAGGAACTGATTAATTCCCCCGCCTACGCAATTCCAATTGTAACTCCAACACCCACCAGCGCCACTCCGTTCCATTCGTCATCCACCACTAGTACCACTGATTCCACCAATGGGCCGACGGTAGCACCACCGGTGGAAAATATCGTCCCACCAGCGTCGACTGGTGTTACCCTTCACCATGTGTCCATTCCTGATGATTCCCTTGGAACCACACTACCCTCCGCGGCCGACGAGGGCAGCCCGCAACCTTCCCTTAGACAGAAAGGGTCGGTCACTCCCACTATACCGTTGACGTCCTCTAGTGCTAGCCAAAAAGCGGCCCTGGCCGAACTTATCGCCTTTCAACAGTCGATGCGCCAAGAAGTGGGGTCAATCGGTGACCGGACTTCGACCTACAGCGGTGAAACGTTTACTTCCCCCCGGGCGGCCGAACTGTCTCTCTACAGTGGCACTTCGGATAAAACAGAAACCGACCCGTCCTGGGACACCCACAAACTCTCTCCTTTTGGCAGCGAACTTCAGTCAGATATCAAAACGGGCTTGGGTAAGATCCAAACATGGTCTGAAAGCATCCCGGCCGAAGTCCGAAAAACCATCGATAAAGAAACTGAAGGGTGGCAAAACGAAATGTTTCATATTATTGCCGTTGATAGTAATGTGTTTCAAAAGTTGCAACAGTTGGACGAGCTGGTAGTGGAACCTCTGAAATTACGGTGGAATAATGTGTGCGAGTTTTACGCCTCTACATCCGGTCACTTGAGGGACACTGGTGATCACCACTTTTTTCTGCTCCCCAGTCAGGAAAGGTTTATGAATACCCTGTTTCGGAATTACAAGACGTTGTACTATAGCTACGACGCCTTGGTTACCCGGTTACAGGAACGGCAAAGTAACGAATTGTTCGTGAGTGGTATTTGCGACATTTACCTCGAATGGTTCCAGGATCCTGAACCGTTTATCGAGTTTTTATCCAGTGCTAAAACCGCTGAGGCGTTGTTCACTTTAGAAAAATCCCGTAATCCGTTTTTCAGTACGTTTGTGGACGGAGTGCGCATGTTCACCAAGGGTCGGGAAGATGTAAACGGATTGATGATGGCGGTGGTGCAACGGTTACAAAATGTCCATTTGGCATTTGAAAGTTTGTCGGCCAGTTTACCTTTTAATGCCAAGGACCGACCATTAATTCAGCAGTTGGTTAAGAAATTCCGGGCTGCCACATTCGCTGGCAACGAACGAATGGAACTCGACATCATCCGGAGTGAGTTTGTAGATCTATACTATCGATTGTATATTACCAAACGCCAGCGGGCTTACCTAGACCTGGAGGCTCCTAAACGTCAGCTTATCAAACGGGAAAAGATGGGGCAGAAATCAAGGCAAACGTTTTGGATTTACTTAATGGACCATCTCTTGTTAATATGTCGGAGGGTGAAATTGGAGCGGGCAGGTCAAGGAAGCGCTTATGTTATTCACGGTCGGGTAAGTGAATTGTTGGTGTGTATGGACATGTGTGTAAATTTTACAATGCAGTGGGGGAGGGTTTTGGAGGACGCCAACAAGGGCAAACGCTATAACCTCGTCGAGTTTTTATTCCAGTGGGAGTTTTATATTATGATCAACCGAGCTAATCAGAATTTAATGCCAATACTCTTCCAATGCTACCTTTTTTGTATATAATATTTCCTATAGCCCATCCTGCTTCCTATGCTGCTGTGTATAATGGATGAACCCATTGGCTCAGCAGGAATCGAATCACCTACAGTCCTTCCTCAGCGAGCTGGTACGGTCTCCCCCTCTCCGCCCGTTTCACCCATGGTCCGGGCCCGTACCAGCGTGGGGTACGACGAAAGCCAGAAAGATTACTTTGATACACACCGCACCAAGTACGTGTATCCCATTACTTTTCAACATATCGGTCACCACAAGAAATCGATACAGCTATTCGTGGACAGTGTCGCCAGCCAGAAGGGCTGGGAACACTGTATTCGACACCAGCAACTCCGGGTTATTTCGGGACAATCCCTACAGCTAAAACTTGAGCCGTTTTGTGACCGGTTCTTTGCCACGGAGAATCCGGTCAATTGCGCCACACCGTTTACCCACAACGACGGCAGTCAGACCATTTTGTTGGGTACCGCGGATGGTTTGTACGCAGGGTCTATGCAAACGACGGCCGGTTTTATGAAATTGGGCAATCTGAAACACATTACCCATATGCACATTATTCCCTCATACAATCAAATCTTGCTAGTGGCCAACCGACGTCTACACGTAATTCTCGCCGAAGAATTCGAAAGGTGGCGTCTACGACCCAAGTTGTGTATCGAGTCCACCGACCTCCAAGTGTCGGCCCTCTTTGCTCGTAACTCGGGCGGAGGGATTACTTCTCCTATGATCGCCTTGGTGCGTATCGCCAACCGTAGTTCAGAGTTCCGTATCGCCCAACCCATTTGCGTGGAATCGTACAAGAAGAAAATCCCGGGGCTCATGTGGGCCCATCGCAAACAACGCGGTAAATCTTTGGTGGGACTGGTGGAACTCAAACAGGGTAGTTTACCTACCGAAGTGAACCGGGTGACGTTTTTCGCTGATAAACTCGGGTTGGTATGTACCGACCGTTGTGAAATCGTCCATTTACACAATCTACGTCGGATGCTTATGGCGCCTTCTTCGGACATGCCAGGATTCGATGAAGTTAATGATCGGGGCAAAGCTATCGATATGTTTATCGTCCAAAGGGAACTGTTGTTGTGTTTCCAAAAAGTGGCGTTTTTTATTACACCCACGGGGCAGCGGTCACGCCCGGGCACGGTGATTTATTGGGAGGGTACACCTAGGCGTGTCCTATACCGGTATCCTTATTTATATGCCTTTTGTGATAAATTTATCGAGATTCGCCACGTAGAAACGGGCGAATTGGAACTGTTCCGAACAGCTGTAGACGTACGGTTTCTGGGGTTGGTCCAGGATGGTTTAAGACACTTTGGGGTCGATAGTAATAATAGTGGTGTTACTTCTGAGTGTGTACTGGGGGTCCGCAAAAGTCCCAATTATCCATTGTACCAAGACATTTTCAAGTTTCCATTTGCCAAGGACATTTCTTAAGGCTTGCCCGATTGAGCTTGTCATATCCTATGCTAAACTGGCCAGTCCAATTATACACGTTTTACATCTGTATACCATACTTTCATCATTTTTTTACATTAAAGTTTTCACGCTTTTATGACATTCCTTTTATTGGTTATCGCTACGTTTGTTTATATGCAAGGCAATGAGCATGGGCTGCTAGTGTGCTCACCTTTTATTCATTCCTGCAATAATTATGATATCATTGGGTAGTATAGGCTATGTTTATTTGATACTGTCGAGTTCGATTACGGGCGTTGGAAATAAAGCCGACATCATATCTACTTTAGAAGTGATAATATGGGTAGTTTTTTTTTCGACTATATAGAGAAAAATCTGCCAGCATTTAGGTCTCTCACTAAACCCTATTGGTTAAATTTTAGTTGGTACATTTTTGCTCCGAAACTCTACATAGTCGAAAAAAAAATCACCCATATAGTTAACAATACGAGCGACACATGTCAATAAAAATATTTCATCTATTCATTAAAAAACCAAAAAAAAATAATACATATCAGATCCTTTCTCTTCCATGGCAGAAGGTTGGATAATGGCGTGACGGGAAATACGCATATATAAAAGGTATGCTAATTCATAAGCAGAAAGGGAGAAACCCTTGAGAATAAGGTCGGTCGCTACATCTGGTCCAAAAAAAAAGTTACAATATAAGCATGTCACAAATTATGGATAATACACAACATAAACCCCGGTAAGATTCCACTGATACTTTTTAAAAAAAGCTATAGACTCCACACCAGGACAAACATAGACACTTGCAGTAATCCAAAAAACGATATTACAACGCTGTGAAAACGACACGTGGACATTACTCGAAAAATCATTAAAGTCCAGACAAATTATGTAGGTACTTGAGGTGTCCGGTCGTTATAGAGAAGAGTCTCTAACCAGTACATGAAAATCTCGGTGGTGCGGGCCCGTTTGACATGGGCAGGACGTTGGTGGGAAGGAATCAGTGGCAAAGTGTCTTGGATTTGAAGCACACTGGGATCCTTACCCGTTGCCGTCTGTAACCAAGGATGACCCCCCGCCGACGGGGACTCGTAGATATTGGGAGTCAGATGGTCGGGTTGACCCATGGGTGATTGGATGCTGGCCGGTTGGCCTGAAATGGGACGGAATTCGCGTTCCATGGCCATGTGGTTGGTAAATAGTATGGTCAGGTAGCCCATGAAATAGACCACTAAAGTGTAGAGAACAAATGTTGTAATTTGGCAGGTGCTAAAGCCTTTGGTACTACAGTGAGGAACCGATGCCTTTGTCAAATCCTCGGTGGGGATTGACGATGTAGCAGTGACTTCCGAAGGGTTAGAACCGCCCTTGGTGCTATCTCCCAACGAAGGTCGACCGTAAAGTTTCCGCTGTCGCAGACCTTGCCTGAAGGACTGTAACGAAATACCGTGAACCACGGTGGACTGTACCGGACACGTCGTACTTTCGGTGTCGTCCTCCTCTTCAGGTTGAAAGATACTACGGTTGGTCCAATTCGTTTGTGAAAATTCCACCACTAACTGGAGAAGGTCCTGACTGAGTTGGTCCGCCTGGACGTGCTGTCCTTCCTGGCGCAATGTGGTAATCAATTGAGATACGGCACTTGTAAACGATTTCATATCCAACGATCGTGGATCAATGGTCACATCCGATGTGCATGGGGTCTCGTCGGGATCCGGGTTGGTCGGGTTAGCTAGCTGAGGGAGTTGTTCATAGAGCGTCGTAAACCATGCCTTCATGTGTTCCAGATCCCGACGGTGGCTTTCTCGGGTATCCTGCAAGTCCTTTTGGATGTTATAATAATAAGACATGGCCTCCCGTAGTTGTTCCCGGAAACGTTGTTTTTCTTGAACAAGTTTGGCTACCACCTCAGATTCCGTAGGGAGCCCCTCCGACACTCCAGGGAAACCAGTTCGTGGAGTCAACAGGTCAGGGCGACCTCCCCTGGACGGACTGGTATAAGTGGAAGCACCATGGTGTTGGTCAACCAAGGGCGATGACCCAGTGTGGGGCAATTGACCACTCGCCGTTAATTCGCCCTGTAAAGTCAAGGAAGCGGAGGCCACGGGGACGGCCGTGACCGCTTCGGCAGTACCCTGGGCCTGTTGGGCCATCTGGGTGGCATTCTCCAAGTCCATCTGCAGTTGGTCCACGGTGACCTGAAGCATGGTTTTTTCCGCCTCGATAGCTTCCAACTCGGTTTGTAGGTCACGGGTGGCCTCCAGACGATGCTCCAACTGGTGTACTTGGACCTCGAGGCTTTTACGTTCCGCCATCACCCGATCAAAATTCTCTACCACTTCGTGATGGTTTTCTATCAAGTCCTGGATTTCTTGTTCTTTGATGTCGAGGCCACGCTTAAGATCGTCCAGTTCGGTGCACTTGACCTCGTGCTGCTTTTTCAACTCGGTGTAGGTCGCGTGGAGGTTGGACATTTCCTTAGTGAGACGGCTCACTTCCGTTTCTAGACTGTTGATTTGCATACTATTCTTGGTATCCTTGTTGGTCAAGTCGGATATTTCCCGTCGTTTAGTGGAAAGTTCCGACCGAATTTCGTCAATTCGAACTACCATCTTTTGGATTTCGTTTTCGTGGTCCCTAAGCACCCGATGCATCTTGCGTTCGTGCTGTTTTTTCAATTGGTCTATTTGTACCCGGTGTCGGGACAGCATAATTTCGTTAAAGGCAGTGTTTTCCGCCTTAATCGTCTGTTCGCGTTGACGGGCAAACGACTCGGCGTCTAAACTTTCTAGTAAACTCCGCGGGGGACTGACGGTGCGGAAAAAGTGGTTAGTGGAACGGTGGTCGTTGATCTCGCTAGGACTAAAAGTATCCGATAATCGTCGAGTGGTAGCCAGAGAACTGGTAGGGGAACCGACTTGGGAGTATTGGGCCGGACCAGGAGTTTGGTACATGGACGGCTTATGGAGCATACTGTCCTCGATGACCTGACTCGGACTGGCCGACCAGGGATTACCGCTACCCTGGGGACTAATAGGGGAAGTGTGCCCTTCCATCAGACTATCCAATCCCAGGGAACTACGTCGGTAACCCATGGCCATCCCTCGGGGTCCCACGTCGTGTTCTATATTATCCAGGTCGACATCGTTGTCCGAAAGTCGGTCGGGGATGGCCAGCCGTCGCATGGTGGCTTTGGCGGCTTGTTTACTGGATATTACCGAGATGGGTTTTTCCGCACGAGTACGGTTGGCGAACGGGGAAAACTTGGCCAATCTTCCACTTCCCGCTGGGGTGCTTTCCCCGACCGGGTGGTCTGGCGCGTCGTCCGTGACACCGGGGACTAGTCCATCCGGTTCGGTATGGTCCGCTTCATCTCTGGGTCTCGTCAACGCTTCAATCAGTCCAGCTAGTTCGGCACGCGTCACGGGAGCGGTGGGTGCCGTCTGGGCAAAGTTGAGGAACTGTCCTTTGAGTTCCGGGGGAATAATGTGTTGGCCTAACTCACCCTCAACCAAGGATAACGCTTGAGTCAAGTCCGTCATGGGAACACTGCTGGCCGTAGGGGAACAGCGCTCAAACAGTTTATTGACGAAGCGTTGGGTTCGTTTCGAAAAGCCGGCCATCTCTTCCGGCAGGTGGGCAGGTACCACCGACTCCGCCATCATATGGGTGTGGGCCGGATTCGTTAAAAGAGTTTATTTGTGGCAGTGGTGAAAAGGAGATGGAGGAGTATAAAGTGTAGAGAAACAGCGCTTGTACACACGAAAGCAACAGAGCATTCAGGTTGTTCAAGGTGGCTCAGAGGGGTATGCCAACGATGAAATGAGTCCAAACCTATATTGATAATGTAAATTAAGTGAAAAAAAGACAAGTGCGATAAACGCGGTAGAGAAAGGAGGAGAGGGTGTTTGATTGAGCTGGACGGTTTAGTGGAGTGCGAAAAGACGACAGATAAACACTAGGCCAAAATGTGCAGTGCAAGTGGCCAAAGAAAGAAAAGTACACTGTAATGAATGAAACAAGGGCCAACAACGCAGGGGTAAATGGCAAGTGAGTTTGCTTACTGTCACTTGTAACAACAAAAGCCTGATATATAACCCCACTTTGCATTAATTTAAAAAACAGGTGATGTGGGAAAGTTTGTACAAACTAACTCCCCCTTTTCGCCCTGTATATATGTTGCAACTGGCTTCACCTGGCCAATCGTGTTCCGTCTCTCCCTGGACACTCAGATTGCCACAACAAAGCAGCAATCTTCGCCGATAGAGCACGTGATCTCGCCCTCTACCCACTAGTATGAATGATGTGTCCTTACTGATTATTTGTTCTATAATACGCGGTCACTATTAGCCAAGCCAGCACCTAAGGCCCACACGTCAACCGGAACGGGTACATGCTCCAGTGGAACCAGTTGGCACCTCCATATAAACATACATTTGACAATTACAAGAGTGTTCCAGGTTGGCATCAAGTCTGTGTCTTGTAAATCCCTTAATATTTACCTTTGTTAGCCTTGTTCACAATTTTAGTTTGTAAATTCTATGCCCTTGCCCTTGGCACAATTTCCAGTTGTGTTTGTCCACGACGGTCACTCACCCGTACTCCAGCACCTTGTTGTTCCTAATCCCGACCGGAATGAGCTGCATTGTGCTCCCTTGACGCTTGTTATTACCAGTTCGTTTCACCCATGTTTATTCAACCCGTTGAAAGTGACCCAGGTCCGCTTTGGCAAGATGTGGGGACCAACGAAGATCTTGTGCTCCAACGCAACGTCACCTACCAAAAATCCATCTTTTCCAATGTTCTAGCCACTATTCAAAATGTGTTGGATACCCGTCAACTCCCCTTTCGCATCGGGTTTCGGGTTTCCCAAGTTCCCGAGCGACTCATCGTGTTAGCCATTGCCAACACCCAAGAAGAGATTGAAAAAGATTGGAAGTGGCTGCAGGAACAGGTGGTCAAGGCCCTCACAGTGCTCGATAACCCCGAAGAGCGCGAGAATTTCGTGGTGACTAAAGTGCGTTTCCTGGTGTCGACCACTTCTGATACCAACGAAGAAGACGCTAATTTAGATCCCAAGGCCGTGGAGGCGGTACGGGCTTTCCGCCAAACCTTTAACATGCCCGCTTCGGAGCAGTTGGTCAATTATTACGCCTGCGGGTATCACAAGTCATTGATAATTCGGCAAGGGTGGATGTACATTAGTGAGAATTTTTTGTGTTTTTATGCCTATTTGTTGGGCCATGAAACCAAAATTTGTTTGGAACTCAAAGGTATTGAGAACTTGGAGAAGGAGCGGTCTATGCGCGGGGTATTATCCGATGCTATACGGGTAGTGACTAAAGACCAGGCCGAGTATTTTTTCTCAAATTTCTTCCACCGCGATGAAACCTATGATTTGTTGGTGCAGTTGACCAATCTGGCCATGGCGAGGGTACTCAAGAGTGCCGCATCGGAATACCATAATCAACAGCAGCAGCAGCACCGGCTTTACCAAGGTGGCGAACAGGCCATTTGTTTGGTCGACGAGCAATCAGAAGATGAGGGGACCACCGCACGTTCCACCTCGACCGGTAAGCCCACTAAGAAGCAAATGACCGTTACTATTGATGAATCACTCACGGCTCCCAATAGCCTGACCCTAGCCGCGCCAGGGAAATTAAGACTACAAAAGGACCTCGACGCCCAAAAACGGGACACGGAATTCCAGCGGCGGTTTGCCGTGGCCAAAAACGAACACGTCTTAGATACCCTCGCTGGAGCGGTGTTTTCCCTGCCCAGTGTCAATGAAACCTATACGGGTACTCTATACATATCAACTTCGTTTCTGGCCTTTGAATCCCCAGAATCCAAAGGGTGTCACTTTGCCATTCCTCTAGTGGCCATTCGAAGAGTGGAACGCAACGCTAGTGTGGATGCCTTACGTCCGGGGTTTTATATCGCGGTAACCCTATGGCACAAGATGGTTTTACAGTTCCGTATCCGACGTTCTCAGGATGTGTGCGATCACTGGTGCGTGTTACTCCGTGACCAACTCAAGGAATTCCTCCCCATCATGACCCAACTGCGTCCATTCCTTAAACAGTGCAGTACTGAAGCCCTGTTGATGAACAAGTTGGACCAACTCAAGCGTCGCGCTTTAGGTGAAACCTTTGGCTATCCGGACCGACTCAATTCTCCTCGCGATAAGGCAAAGACCCAATTGTGGCGAGAGTACCTAGAAACCCACGGTCGCAACCTCACCATCGTACGTATGGCCGAGTTTAACCGGTTGGTACGTATTGGTTTACCCAGCGGTATACGGGCCGAAATATGGGAACTGTGTTCGGGTTCCTTGTACCTGCGGTTTTTCCACACGGGGGAGTACGAGACTCTGCTCAAGGCTAACCACAGCAAACCAGGATTGTATGCCGCGGAAATTGAAAAAGATTTAAATCGTTCCCTTCCCGAATATCCCGCTTACCAGACTCCGGAAGGTATTAACGCTTTACGTAGGGTGTTGAATGCTTACTCCTGGAAAGATCCCGAGCTCGGGTACTGTCAGGCCATGAACATTGTCGCTTCGGCGCTCTTGATTTACTTGGACGAGGAGCAAACCTTTTGGGTGCTCGACGTTTTGTGCAACCGATTACTACCTGGTTATTACAGTACGTCCATGTACGGGGCCTCGTTAGACCAGGCCATATTTGAACACTTGGTGGCCAAAACCATGCCTGTATTAGATAGTCATTTCAAACAACGCGATATCCAACTAGCTGTGGCGTGTTTGCCGTGGTTTTTAACCTTGTTTATCAACTCGATGCCATTAGTATTCGCCTTTCGCATTCTTGACTGTTTCTTTTTGGAAGGACCCAAAGTGTTATTCCAGGTCGGTTTGGCTGTCTTGAAAATCACCGGCGGACAACTCCTCAAGGCCCAGGACGACGGTGAGTTTATGAACATTCTCAAGGACTACTTTAGTCGGTTGGACGAAGTAGTACAGCTGGACAGCCCGGCTACCCAAACACGGCAACTCACAAAGTTTCACCAATTGTTGTTGGTGGCCTATCGGGATTTCCCCTTTGTGACCTCGGAAGCCATTGACGAGCTACGACGCACTCATCAACTAAAGATCGTCCACACGGTGGAAAATTTTACCAAACGGATGCAGATTCGTAATCTACCTTCGACGGGGAAATTCGCCAAACATGAATTGTCCCTCCTCTACGACCGGTTCTATTCCGCTCTCTACTATGAATCCGGATCCGGTGTGCCCTCTACCAACCCCGTATCGCGTACGTCATCCACCTCGGCATCCGCTCGCCCTACCGCCATGACCCAGATGCTTATCGACGTGGGGCCCGACTCGACCAAGGCAATGGAACCTACTATCTGTACTTCCACGCAGGACCGCTCCCGTATGAATTATAATGCCTTCAAACGGTTTATGGCTAGCGTTGCTACTTGGGCCAAACAAGAAGACCCACAAGTCAACCCACATTTAGTGGGTTACACGCCCCGAAGAAGTCAGACGAATATCCAGTCGGGGTCGAACACTGCTTCCCCATTGATAACAATGGGTTCCTTACTCGACGAACCGCATACACCCGAATTGGACAGTAAATCCGTCTCTGGTGAAGTGAGCCTACCTCCGTGTTCACCACTCCCTTCAAGTCAGACCACAGTGAAACGGGTTCCTTCCCGTCGAGATGCCGGAGACTGGCTTCTGTCTCGCCTGTTTAATATATTCTGGCAACGTGCACAGGCTGCTCAACCTCGTTCCTCGACGTCGACATCCAAACGGTCAGACCATTTGACCTCGCCCATCACCGACCAGAATGCCAGTCCCAACACCATGGATTCGAGTGGCCACTCGGCTGTGTTGTCGTCCCTTACCTCAGATGACCAAGACAACGAAGTATCTGCAGTGGCCACCACCGAAGACATGACCTTGTCGTTTGCCGACGTGGTGGCCCAACTTGGTCATTTGCTACATCTGGACATGATGTCGCTAATGGACTTCTTCTACTTGCTTCACGACGTAACCGGTCAGGGTCGACTCTCCCGGGAGGACGTTTACCAAGTCTCGGAAAGTCTCTTGTATTTATTTCGTAACAATGAAGATGACCAGCACCTGGATTCAGTGTCTAAATTTCTACAGCGGGCTATTCAGTACGCCGAAACGGGTCGGTTTGATATGCGGGTGGGTAAATACGTATCTGAAAAAGACGCAGCCCATTTTGAAGAGGAGGAACGTCAATGCTTTCCGAGTAATTCTCCATCGTCGGAGGAAGGGGGAACTACGGTTACCGGTACTGCTTCGTTAGTAGAACTTGAAGATATGGGCCCACAACAGTGCTTGGCTCCACCCATCTCCTCCCCACGTTCCCCGACTGCTTCGCTGTCATCCCCTCGGACACCAGTTTTGAACATGTTCTCCTACGCCTTATCTCCTTCAGCTTTTCGAATGATTATTTTGGCCGATGAGTTTATGGAAAGTTACATGGACCATGGGTTTCGGGATACCTTTTCCGTGACCCCCGGGGGTTCCAGTGGATTACTGGGCATTGCGGCTCCTTTACCCAATCAACGCACAACTTCGGCCTCCCAAGTAGGGCGGGATTTAATCAATTCCCTCTGGTCCAACAGTACTCGTTTGGCGGAAAATATGGGTAAACGCATGGCGGACGGTATCCAACAGAGTCGACGTCGGTTGGAAAGTACCGGTTCCGCCACAGCTTACTTGTCCCCTTCCCATGTGGAAATGCAGCCCCAATATACTTTGGGCCCCAACGAACCGGCTATCGGTGAGCCTTTGGATTGGGGTATGACCAAGGATGGGAGTACAGAACTCAAGCCTATCATGTCGGACGAAGCCATGTCGGCCCTGGCGTCCCTTTCTGTAACGGAGGACCAACCCTTGTCGCCGGGGTTGATAGAAACCGAAAAAGGCCAACCCTCAATTCAGCCAGAAGAAAAGGAGGCTGAGCCCACCCTAAAACTAATCCCTACGGAAATCAACGAGGAAGAGGACGACATTATGGATGAAGTAGAACGCCTTCTCAATGAAGTGGAGGACGACGCCAGTGATGTCGACGAGTTATTTAGCATTGGTAAGCGTGTCCATACTGATAAACCAAGGGAAGGTAAAATGACGACTGACCCGTCGAGTAACCCCGACCAACCGTTTGATATTCAAGATGTGGAGCGTTTACTGGAAGAGGAAGATTTGCTGTAACTTTCCACGAAAATTTGGTTTCAGAAGAAGTGGGTGGTTCGTTATGGTTTCGTTTATGCTTGACTTTAGATTTTTATGCTACGCTTGGTAAGAAATCAATGGCCGGAGCTATAGCAACAGGTTTGTTGATGCTCACATTTTGTGTTCATATTGCACCGCCGATACCTATTTAATTCAGATTCCTCACATTTTTTAATCACATCTGCTTAGTTTGGTGGATTAAAGTGGTTTGTTTTGCCTGTATAAACGAGTAATAAATGAATTCATTGAAACATCCCCTGGGCTAATCTCGCATACTGCTATACTATTGAATGGGTTCATAGGGTAATTATATCTCCTTCTTTTTCTATTATTGCTTGTTTCGTACTGCAGCTGTAACCACCCCATAAAAACGACATCCTCCTTATTTTCCTTTATCGTTTACACCTTGCTTCCTCCATTTAAAGGTGACACAAGAAGGCCTCCACCGAGTGATGTAGGAAGGGTCAATCGATGCTCTCGCTTTTGGTGTTTTTTGTTCCTATGGGATATTATCTACCTACCGGCAACCAGAGGAAAAATCATGACTTGGTTCTAATAATACCGAAAACGGCATAGCGAATAGAGGAAAGCCAAAGGAGAACATCGCCTTCTAGCTAGGTTCAGTGTTATACACCAGTGTTAATCGGAGCACGAGGTGGTACAACGAGTGATTTATGAATATTAGGATGTGTGTTCTCGAGTCAAGTAAGGACACCACCACCAGTCATAAAGGACAGTGGTGGATGAGGTCATGGAAGATATACGAAAAGAACTAGCCCATGACAAGAGGAAATGGAAAAAAGGAGTGCATCGAGGGACCTTTGGACGTCCATTCTTCACCCTATTTTTTATTTTTATTTTACGTCCCTGATATCATAAGAACGGGATATGTTATCGGTTATGTAACATCTAGTCATAAGAAAGTGAGAAAATAAGAGCATATAAGCCATTCCGCTGAGAAGACTGCAGTGGTGGAAATATGGGCACTCCAATGTCCTTGCTTTTCGGTATGGAATTTTAGTCAGATTGTTCGTTATATAAACCCTTTGTTATCCTATTGTATTATCACATTGTTATACCGACGTGTTTAACATCGGCTTATTTCGGCTTTCCAACACATCCCATACGGTTTCGCACTATTTTACGACCCTTTGTTTATCATCGCTACCAACGTTTACGGTCTTCTCCACTTTGTTTATCCGTTCCACACCATAATGTACATTACATTTGTTATCAGTTTGTTGGCCTGTCTTTCCGCTGTGCAGGGAGAAGTAATAATCTGTAAGGATACTAGTACACTCTGGTGTGGGAGACTGGCTTCCTCTTTGAAAAAGTTTCAAAAGTTTGGTCCCCTTGGAGTGTCTATTTGCTAGGATTACCAGGCAAATATGGAGAGTATGTTTCACCGGATATCAGTAGGTAATTTTTGTTATCAGTTCTCTTTTAAGACGTTGGACTCATTCAACCTTAATGAAATATTTCCTGATGATGCTCATGTAGCACAGGGTGTTGTGTAAAATCGACAAGAAACCAAGAGCAAGAATGACCGGCTACCATGGAATTAGGACTGTGGGGTCCCAAACAACAATAGTGTACCTGAAACGATCAATGGTAAACCTACAACCGTTACTTGTAATAGGAGTCTATAAACACGTGCGCACAGAGGTGCAGGAGGGCAGTATTATGATTACACTGATGTTTTTCCATTTGGGTGATTTTTTTTTCGACTATATAGCGAAAAATCTGCCGATGATGATTGGTCTCTCACAAAATCTACTGGTTATGTCGTAGTTGGTACATTTTTGCTCTAAATGGATAGTTTTTTCGACTATAGCGAAAAACCCGCCAAAGTTGAATGGGCCTCTCACAAAATCCTATTGGTTATGTTGGTTGGTACAATATTTTGCTCCAAATCTCTATATAGTCGAAAAAAAGCATCCATTTTAACGTTTGACTTCATTACATTGATCGTTTGTGTAGGTGGTGACCTACATCAATTACACACTGGCTGTGCAAACTTCCAGGCTAGTAGCTGTTGTCACTCACGGTAGCGACTACTCATCAGCAGGTTACTATGTTATGGCAGTAGCCCACCCTCCTATCCATCTATGAAGTTACGTTGTTGGTGTTTCTTATGAATTATAATCGTTAATATTTGGTGTTTCCCAGTCTCCTTCCTCAGCATATATCACTTGACTAAGGCCCAGTCTCAGATCGTTCACTGGTATAAAACTCACACACTGATTATTCATTCACTTGCAGAAGGCTCTCTCTCGTTTAGTATCTAGTTTATAGTTTATATCGTTTATCCTTAGTTTATTAAAGGTCTAGTTTGCCCAAATCCTAAAAATAATGAACATCTCTCTCAATAGGTTACGATCTTATTAATGATAGTCTTAAGTATTCAAAGCATGGAATCCTTGGTCCCTTTCGGACCACTCTCGGAAGTTTTAGTTGGGGAGATGCCTATAGTTAGTGAAGACTCGACTTCTCCCCTCAATCGGGAACGCATCTTACAAGAACTGACCGGTATCTGATTTAACAAAACCAGTCAGTTTTTCCAGTTCATTTGGGCATCTTCAGGGATTCATTTTGGAAAGTACATTAGTTATCCTAGGTGACGGGAAGTCGAAATGTGAGGAATCTAGGCACTCTACCGTGGATAACGCTGTGAGTTGGTAATAGAAGAGATTGGCCACATTAATATATATGTACGGTCAGTCATGGGAACATAACATAACAAGATAATTTTCAAGATTGAAAAAAAATGAATACTAGATAAATTTAAAATCTTAGTTGTGAAGGATAATTAATGACCGGATTTCTTTACTTTTGATTGTTTTTCAGCTAAAAATTGCGACAAGAAATCACCTTGAGCCATGACTGATTTACGTTTTCCGGTAACAGCGGTGGGTTTACTAGACTGGGATGGCGATGCTACCGATGGAGATTGCAGCGTCGATGTTCGAAAGTGCCTTGACTTACTTTCACCTTCACTTTCGCTGTCAATTGTGGGGTCAGGCTTACCCGTTGACCGTGAAGAAGAACCAGTGCCACAGTGGAATACACCTGAGGCTGAATTCTTTCCCACCAGCTTGCGTTTTAATTTGAAATCAGTGATGGCGTTGGCCTGGCTTCTTCCGGGGATGACCTGTTCTGGTGTATTACCAAACTGACGTTGCAGGGCGTCTTTGTGTGTTATAAATTTCGCACCTAACCCCAACCTGAATTGGTAGTATTGCAAACGCGAGATATCCCCGTAAATGTGTCCATTGGAACCACGACATGGATAAGAATGGTAATGTAGAAAGTAAAAATACACACACACAGACGTTGGGATATATAGTGAAAGAGTTAGTAAACGTTTGCCAGAAGTGCCATTTTTTCTGCTGAGTCACCTGAACAACGCAATATATACACGTATAAAAAATCGATTGACTCGGAAAATTCAGGTTGTCTGGGTTAATACTCGATACACTTCCCAGCCATTAGAAACACATTGACCATAGTCTCCACCAAGCCTAGTTACCTTACTGGACGGCCTTGGAATTCGTCCTTGGCCTTTGCTAGTTGTTCGTTGCCAAGAATTCCCAGGTCCTGCTCGTGTTTGAGAAATGTTTGTTGGTCGTCGTCCGGCTTATTGGTGTCGAGTAACCACGAGGCCACTAGCGTTCGTGCGTTGTAAATGGACACATCGAGGTCTGCTTGAAGGTCTTGGAGGGCTTGGGCTTTTTCTTTCTCGTGTTTTTTCATTGTGAAATAGTAATTCAAAAGGACGGGCTGATTGTAAAACGAGTATTACAAAAGAAACTAGACAGTTGGTAATGGTAAACGGTGACCTACAGACTAAGGCGAAATATACCGGAATTGTGGAAAGCACAGGGCTATAATTCAAGGTTAAAAACCACCACGCAAATACAAAAAAAAATCAAATCCAGCGTCAGGGTTACAAAAATTCAACATTTTTTTGGCTAACACTACCTCAATAATACGGCTGTTCGGAAGGTTTAAAACGTAGTGAAATTGTCCCTATCAATTCAGTCTCGTTAACATTTAAGTGAATTCGCTCTACAACTCCTAGTGCTCAATACCCTATGAAATTCTCCGCTTTGCTTTTATTACGACAAAAAAAGAGGGAAAATTGCTGTTTGTAAAATAATACATTTGTAGCATTTTACTGTTTGTGTCGATTTCCATTGACCTCCTTACACCATGCTAAACCCTCTGTGTCGGATTCCTGGCGGGTCTTTACAACCCAGTTTCGGAAAGATTCGCATTCACCCTCTTAAAGGAATGTGTCGCATGTTCGCCTCAACGGGTCTAACCCAAAGTCACGACAACCCACTGGTAAGTGCAAATTGGGCCATGTAAGATCCACTATCTGACCATAAGCTATCTATATCTGGGTTGAATTCAACACATAAGGCAACCAAATACTAAAGCAAATCATCGATTATATCCTTAATTGGCACCGGGTACCATATTCCATCAACAGGGAATACCAGGTACGAAGCCCACTGTAAATAGTTCAAAACAACGACCACTACCCAACCCTGCCAAAGGCCAACCCCCACAGCTACCACGCATGCAACGAGGATTACCCACCAAACGCGACATCCCCCAGGTGAAACAAGTGGTTTTGATATCATCGGCCAAAGGCGGAGTTGGCAAGTCCACTACAGCGGTCAACCTGGCCCTGGCCCTAAGTCGTCACAAGCAGCGGGTGGGGATTCTTGACGCTGATATATTCGGCCCGTCTCTTCCCCAACTTATGAATTTATACGACGAACCGGCCGTGAGCGAACAAGGCGGTTACTTGCGACCGTTGGTCAACTATGGAGTACAATGCATGTCGATGGGATTCCTAGTGGGTAAAGAGGCCCCCATTGCGTGGCGTGGTTTAATGGTTATGAAGGCTATCCAACAGCTTCTGTTCCAAGTTGCGTGGGACTCTTTGGATATTCTCATTGTAGATATGCCGCCTGGGACGGGTGATGTTCAATTAAGCATTAGCCAACTGATTTCTGTAGCCGGTAAGTTGACATTTCAGCATTCTCTTTCTCAAGGCAGTGGGTTAAAACATGCATCCATCCCACGGAAACTCGGTGTTGGTGACCAAAAAATACATTCTGACACACATCGTAGGGCCATTTCATACCAATATCAGGCATGAATACCTTCATCATCACCACACTCGAACTAATCTGGTGAGCTAATGTGGCTTGACTTTTTGGGATATATTTAACTCTTTTTTTTGCACACACCCCAACAAATGCTACAGGAGCGGTAATTATCACCACACCACAGGAGCTCTCCCTACTCGATGCTCGACGCGGGGTAAGCATGTTCCAAAAAATGAACATACCCATTCTAGGCTTAGTACAGAATATGAATCAGTTTATCTGTCCCCATTGTCACCAAGAGTCGGCCATTTTTGGACCCGATCACGGGGAAGAAAAGGCCCAAAAAATGGGTATCCCTTACCTCGGACAAATTCCTTTGGAGCCAGCCATCTGTTCGGGGGCGGATCAAGGTATACCAGTAGTCATTTCTCAACCGGATGGCCCTCACACTCAACGTTATACAGATTTGGCAGAAAGGGTTTTACAAGGCCTGACTAACAAACCAAGGTAAAACATGGACATTCTCTACGTCATCAATTCCGTAAAGTGTTTAATTTTACTCTTTCAGTCAAAAGAACGGGGGTTATCGGCAATGTATCACCCTGAACTGGTTTACTGTTAATAAAAAAAGCTGACTAGAAATTGATACGCCATTTTGAGTTTAGAACACATCTTCCCAAAATAAGATATTCACCTAGGGTTCTAGACGCTTGGGATCACGAGGGAACAACGACGCACGACGAATGTTACCCAAGTTCAAGAACAACATGACCACACGTTCCAACCCAATACCACCACCAGCGTGCGGCGGAGCCCCAAACTTGAAAGCATCAACATAAGGTTCAATAGTCTTGGGGTCAATACCGTGGACCTTGGCACGTTCCTCCAACATAGCAGGGTCGTGAATACGTTGGGCACCCGACATGATTTCCTCACCGCGCAAGAAAAAGTCGTACGAGTTGGAATAATCGGGGTTGTTGGGGTCAGGCATAGTGTAAAACGGACGTACACTTAGGGGGAATTTATCCAACATGTAAAATTCGGTATGGTATTTTTCCTTGACCAAACGACCCAAGGTGCGTTCTATTTCCGTAGACAAGTCATCATAGTCGCCCATTTCTACGCCGACCTCACGCAGCATGGCTACGGCTTCGGGGTACTTGAGACAGAGGGTTTCGGGGAGGTATTCTAAAGGTTTAAAGGGATATTGACGACACACCGTTTCGATTTCCTTGCTAAAGCGTTGGTTCAAACCGTCAAAGATAAACACAAATAGTTTACCGAGCAATTCCATCACTTCGTGGTAGTGTTCCTCAAAGGCCATTTCCAAGTCCAAACCGATATATTCGGTCATGTGACGATGGGTATTAGAGTCTTCGGCACGGAACACGGGGGCCACTTCAAACACACGTTCGAAATCAGCGCAAATGGACATTTGTTTGTGCAATTGCGGCGATTGGGAAAGGAAAGCGTCGGTTTTAAAGTACTTGACAGGGAACACACTAGCTCCGCCTTCACTACTGGCGCCAATGATCTTGGGGCTATGGATTTCCACAAAGTTGTGCTGGAGAAGGAATTCACGGAACAACAGACATACGCCGGATTGGATACGGAAAATGGCCTGGTTGGTGATGGTACGCAGATCAATTACTCGGTTATCCAAACGGGTGGGTAAAGTGACACGGCTGAATTGGGCCTCTTCGTTTTCGTACTCTTCTTCGGGACGAGAAGCGTCTTCCAAAGAAAATGGCAGACGTTCCAACACTTGACTCAGGGTGAACAACTTTTGGATGTTGATTTCGGCATCATGTACAGTACAGCTCTTGACGGGATCCACAGGTTTGACAACCTCGCCTTCCACCAACACAATCGATTCGGGTTGGATACCTCTGGCGAATTTCAACATGTCCTTACTCACAGTGTCCTTGTTCATACTCACCACCCCTTGGATGTTACTAGCCTGTTGGCGCAAGCTAAGGAAACACAACTTGGAACCTGTGGGACGAACCAGTTGCACACGGGCGCGGAACAACACTGTTTCCCCAATACGACTAGCGTTGATGGAGGAGATGGCGATACGCTTTTCATAAGTACGTTCCTGCGACTGGTTAAGCGGTCGGTTGCCGTAATTACCCGCCGACACGTCCACATAGTTGGCCTCTCGGGCTGCTCTTTCGGCGGCTTCCCGTTCCAGACGTTCTTGCTTACGGCGCTCCTTTTCTAGCTTCTTTAAAGCCTTTTTGGAAAGTGGTTGGCCATCCTCACTGGGAACATTGTAAATGGTTCAAATGATAGATTTAACCGGACCATATAAAACGGGTGGTGGGAATGGTTAGTGGTCTACGCGGCTGTAATGCTTCAGCTGGTTAAGAAACGAATATAGCCAGGTAAGTTATAGACCGGAGAACGGTCCGCCCAGATTAGCTTCGGGAAGGGCCTCAGGTCCTTAGGCTGGATAACTTACCCTAACACAACGTTTTCCATGGCATTGGTGATCTCGATAGTCTGTTGGTTTTCGGTCGGGGCAGTTTGATCAGTCATTTTTCCTAGTCGTACGAGAGAAGAGACAATAACTAAAAGTAAAATAGAACAAAACAATAGTCGAAATTCAGTAGTAATAACGAACAAGCACGTATATTAACGCGCTATACTCTATGGTATTTAAAAAAGACCTATAAAGCCGAGAAATAAACGAGCCCAACACTAGAGTGGAGGAGGGTGGATGTAACTCAATGAATGAATGACCGAGTGACTCACTGAAACGGATCCAAAGACTCACCAATGGTAGCAATATGAGAGTAAACTAATAATCGGATGGGAAGAGTCAGGCCGGTTTTTTTTACTTAGTTGATACTCCAACCTACGTTATCCCACCGTGTGCTTCACCTTCCCATAATTCAAGTGCAAGAAGCAGTGTCTTTTACAGGCTGGAGATTACGCCCAATCAAACCTGATCAACTGTCGTTTTTTCTCTAGGTTTCATTTTTATTGGTGCTGTAGTTGATTTTCTAGAGAACCATCAATTACCCTACGAATCAACGTAAACAAACCTGCATTTACATTTGGTTGATCTCTACTGAAAAACCCACCTGGAGGTGAATGCGCTTGTGATACAATTAAGTAGATCAATCCGGTAACCCATGCGTTCGTTAAACTATTGGACCGCGGCCCTTTCCACGCCCCCTACGGGTGTAAGATTGACCCTGACTCGCGCCACACCTTTCCGATTACTGACCCAATGGGCAGCTCGTCACAATGCGAATTCTGGATCTGAGGGAGCTAAAACCAGCCCAGATACCCCAACGGAGGAAGCGGCAACCACCGACACGACCGAGACTAAACCGAAGAAAAAGCTCACCCGTCCCTCGGATCGTTGGCTCTACAACCAAGACGGATACCGGTTTTGCGAACCCAAAATGGGCCAGACCAATTACCTCGGTAAACGGTATCCGTTCCCCATGAACCCTTTTTTCCAACCGCGTCCCCCAACGCCCGACGCATTACGTGAAGAAATTTACAAAAAGTGGACGGAAGCACCTGCCAAATATACCCCACGTAAACTGGCGCAAACTTTTCGATTGGCAATTTGTCGTATAGAGGCCATTCTTAAGCTCAAAATTTTAGAGAAACGTATGGTGGAGAACAAGTTACCGTTGCAACGGGATTTCAACCGTAATATGGAAGGATTATTGGGAGTGTCGCCGTTTACTCCGGGTAAGCCTTGGAATCCCCCTGGCTCGCAAGAACCGCCGGTGCCGTTTGTCCCCGAAGTGGGTGCGCCTCGATTCCGCGCGGTGGACGAAGAACAAACGTTTACAGCTGAACAGGCCGCCCAGGACTTGCAACGTGATGTTTATGTGCCTTTAAAAGCAGCGGGAGCGGACGCACCATTTGCTTTTGAAAACAAAGTGGAATTGCTCAAGGCTGAAAAGACCAAGACGGATCACAAAGTGTTGGGTAAAAACCCCGTGTTGGCTAACCTACGTTGGGATTTTATGATCACGGATACTAACCCCAAGATTCCCACTAGGGAACGTGTCGTGGTGGTTCGTCAGAGTGATGGAACCCTGCGTCAGGCCACGTCACTGGAACGTTCTTATCGGATTCGGGCACTGTGGCCCAAAGAGACGGCTCACCTTCCCCGCGTTTAGAAGTATCCCTCGTTGAAGAGGGAAATAATAGTGTTTGGAATGGAAATATTCTGGTCAGCATCACAATAATAAATAATTTTGAATTTCTATTCTGCAGCTGGTTTCGATTGATTATTTTACAAAATTTGTGCTATATGGTGGAGCTGGGCAAATTGGTTGTTCGTGGATCAACAGCAACCTCACTTATTGGCGGCTGGACCCGAACGTTTAGAAACCCACTTTCTCCGGTTGCCTCGCGTTTTCCCAACCGAATACCTCCATTCCCCCCCCCACTGTGGCGTTTGATTATGACTATGTATCTCAGGCTGAACTAGTTCCTATAAAGTATTTGGTTAAGTGTGATCCTCAATCGTTTCCTTCTTCCTGATTATTCTTTTGTTGTGCTTTTTTTTGGTTGCAGGGTTTCTTTTTTTGTTATAGTGTATTACGCCTTTATCGGGCTGAGCTGGTGCTGACTGTCGGAGAATACTCTCATCTGCTTGCCACCCCTTCACCAAAAGTTCTAAGTGAGTACCATCCCTGCTTAGTACAAGCCATTATGGACCATCTGCACCTAGATGTTTAACGAATTCTGCCTCTCCGAGATCTATTTCAATGGTCTCCATCAAAAGAATGAAACTAACCAGAATTCATGTTGTTATTATGTATCTGATCGGATGGAATACTTGAATGGGAACCTTCAATGTGTTATAACTACGTTCACTTTTTTTTCATCTAGCGTTTTCGTGAGTTCTGGCTTTATTTTTTTCTTTCTCACCTGTGCGCGGTTCCGGTAGGACAACGGTTTTTGATCAGTTCTAGTTTCCATGTGGGCTTTGGCTCTAGTAATCTTGGGCCTCGCCGCCGGTGTGGCGTACTTTATGTACCCTGACCTTTTGGGCGGCTTGAGCGCCAAGAAATTTTCCACAGGGTCGTCAAAATCTCGCTCTGGGGTCACCAGTAAATCCTCCAAAGGTTTTACCAGCAACGGTGCGATCAAAAATTCCAAGGCTTTCACCAAACCCAAGGCCAAGGCAAGCAGCAGCGTCCCCAAGGCGAAAGTGACCAAGACGACCGGACAACAACCGCCGGTTCAGGGTAAGGGTAAAAAGAAGTCTCTGCGACCGAATCGACCAACTGGTCCCAAGCGTCGACCCGAAGTGGTTAGTTCCTCCAGTGAATCGGAGTCGGAAGTGGAAAAAGGGGAATACGTAGATCAACGTGTGGCGTCCACCAACCCTTTTGATTTGTTGGACAGCAGTCGCTCGGTACACCCTGCCAGTAACTCTAAAAAGGCTACCCGTGCCCCTGCCAGAGGTGCCCCTTCCAAGCCCGTCCACCAGATCCCTGGAGCCAACCCGGTAGTGGTCGAGGAACGCACTAACCGCGGAAACACTGCGGTCGACCAGGTTGTTTCATCGCCCTCGGATGATGGATTTGTGTCGGTGAGCCGGGAAGGTCGTAAGATCTCATCCAAGCATTCATCTTCTGCTAATAGTGGTAAAGCGTCACCCTTGACTTCCAGCCCGGAGCCTACCGAGCCTAGTCCTGCGGTTCATAACCAAGCCGCGGTAACAATCACTCCGACACCCGTGTCCGTAGAGGAACCAGTGAGCTCAAAGGTTGCACCCACCTTGGTCCAAGCAGCTGAAGGAGTTCCGGAAGCCAACGGTGGTAACTCACCCGTCGTTGTGCAACTGCAGGCCCAACTGGAACAAAAGATCCAACAGTGCGCCGTCTTGGAAAAACAGTACCAACAAAGCCAGACTGAACAACAGCGTTTGGCCAAAAAACTGCAAGATTTACAAACCCATTTTTCCAGCCAGAATACGGACCGTCAATCGTACGTGATGCAGATCAAGACCCTGGAAAACAAAGTCGAGTCTCTGATGTACACCAACAATCTCATGTTCAAGCAACTGGGGGCGAACAAGGACACCGAAAAGACCATGAAACTTACCAACGCGCAATTGGAGCTCACCCAACAACGCCTGCGGGAAAGTGAGTCCTCACTTCGTAACGAGGTAGAACAATTGACCCGTGCCGTGGAACAAATGCGAGGAGAACGCATGTCGTGGTACAACGAAAAGGAATCCATGGGTCGTCAGGTACGGGATTTGAAATCGGAAAACACCGTATTGTTATCGGAATTGAACGCCCATCAGGCCACCGTCCAAAACTTACGCAACGAGTCCGAATCCAACAAGCGCGCCGTCACCCAAAAGGACCACACCATCTCCTCGCTGGAATCGTTAGTGCAGACCTTTAAACAGGAAGCTGAAGAGAGTCGCAAGATTCGTGGAAAGTACGACCAGCTTCTCGCCGATTTCAAGGCGTTAGAATCGCACAACCGCACCTTGCGTGACGATCAGCAGGACCTCCAGGCTCAGTTGACCAAGGCCCAGGAATTGGCCCAACGGCCCCAGGACCAGACTAACCAGGGATTGGAGGGATTGACAATGGAAAATGAATCCCTGCAAGGAAAATTGGATGCGCTGAACACCCGGTTGACCACTGTTACTGACGAACACAAAGCTGAAACTAAACGTCTGACCAAGGAACTGCAATCTGCTTTGGAACGTGCCCAGAAAGTGGATAATGCCGCCGAAGCCCGTGTTAAAACCGCCTCGGAAGAAGTGGTCACGCTCAAGGAACGGATGAGCGAGCTTGAAGGACTCCGCACCCAGCTGGACGAGGAAACCAAAAAGGCCAACGAGGCCACCGAGAAGGTTGAAAAGCTGACTATCGAATTGGTTACTGCTCGTTCTTTGATTAACACTCTGCGAACGCCCAAGGCCTAAGGTTGAACATTTCTTTGGTGGATATAGCCCATTTTGGATTGTTCTAGCTTACAGTGGTACGCAACGTCATATTATTATGGGCTAAAAATAGTTGACCCTAATGACATTTCTAGTCCATCGGACCGACTTTTGGGGGGGGGAGATTTATGAATTGTTGCGATACAGTGCATAATGTTTATTTCACTAAAACCCCTGCTCTTTTGAAAACAGGATATTTTTTACCTTTTAAATACGACGTTTTAGCACTCAGTAGCGGATACCGTTTATTCACATACCAAACATATGATAACAAAGGAGACAGGAAACGAGAATCACTAAGCAGTGCAGATTATAAGCCGCTTTTAGCAACGACACTACACGAAGGTGCTGTACAGTTGTCCCCGACTCCATTTGAAGGCTATCTGAGATATCAACGAAAAAAAAATAGCACAGCCGAAAAATTGAGAGGACTCGGGAAGATTGAAAGATACATTTCAAGAAAAAAAGGACACGTCCTACACAGAAATCCCCAAAGAGCCCATTGACACTATGGCCCATTCCTATTCATTTATTCACTAATTGCATTAAGTTGTTTAGCAACTCGTTAAGCGACCTCTGAGTTTCGACTTGCTCATAGTTGGCCACGTACTCTTGTCGGTCTTGATCAATAGTGCCACAGACTTCCTTGTCAATAATCATTTCCGTAACGAGTGACTGGACCATTTCCAGGGCTAATCCAGTTCGGCTGGCCAACTGACTCAAAGTAATACGTCGATAGGCACCTAGTCTCTTTTTCAATTCGTGTCGGATAAGGTTACGGGTGATAGCGTTCATCTGCTCGGCAATAAACGGGTCGCCCAACAAGGTATCCTGAGACCGAGCAACCACGGTACGAAAACAGGCGTAATCTTTGTCTTGGTAAGCTTGGGTCAGACGATTAATATCAATAATTTCGGGATGGTTGCGGTAAGGACGGGTTTCGGGGGAGTCGAGTAAATCAATGGAGGATTGGGATAACATACCCGCAAGGGCGAGGTATTTCAAAACTTGAATTCGACGATGGTCACCGGCTTCGTCATAATTTTTAAATGCTTCAAATAGATCGGTTTGCGCTTGGGTCCAGTTACCCTCCACGAGGTGTAGTTTACCCCCACATTCGTAAATTACCCCCATAATTTGCGGGTGGGAAATGGCGGACTGGAGTTTGATACACTGGTGGTAAATAGATTTGAGGTTCTGAGGCTGGTCAAGGGCGGTATAGAGTTGGATTTCGAGAGCGTAAATTTCCATCAAATAGTTGCTTTTTAAATGGTCAGGTGGTTCACCGTCCGTAGAGTCGCACACTTGGTGGAGTTGGCGAGTAATTTGGTATAACTTGGGGTAATCCCCTCGGTTTAACCAAAACTTACCTAACCGAAGTTGGGTTTTGATCCAAAGTCGTTCGTATTTGGGTTGGTTTAACACCTCCAAAGTTACTCGGTGCATGTCTTCCATCCACTCGGCCTGACTGTCATTCTTGGTTACTTGGTCTAGCAGGTCGTTAAATGTATTTTCAGCATCGCTTCGGGTGGCCGGATATTCCAAATACCCCAACAGCCGTTTGTATTCTCGCAGCAGCTCCCCCTTCCCTTGCTCTTCCACCCAGGCACGTTGGCAGTGAATACGCACCAGCTGTTTGGCAGCCTTGACTCCCCACTCCCCGGGTTCTGACTCGTCTTCCAACACTTGGTGGAACTTGGCTACAGCGGCCGTTATATTGCTTTCGCGGAGGCTCTTGGCTTCGTTGTATACTTCTTCCAAGGCGAAGCCTGGATCGGTCATGTCACCGTCACTGCCGTCGTAGTCGTAATCATAGTCTATATCGTCGAGCATAAAATCATCGTCGGACATGGTGGCAATTGAGAGTTACAGGGAAATGGCGAGGAATATAAAAATAGTAATGTGTGTATTGCTTTAGGGCACTATTATAGAAATAAAAGGAGCGTTGAGTAAATGGTAAGAAAAATACTAAATGATAAAAGACGAACGTACAACGGGTAGATAATGCATAACACAGTAATTCCCAGTCGTTATTTACGCAGTCGTCTGATAAAAACGAGGAAACCAAAAAAAATCAGTATATGAGGAAGAACCAATGGTGAGAATTGGAGGTCCGAGTGACGAGATACGCAAGGCACTTCCGCATGTTATCCTTTCCTTTGTTGTTGCTACGTATGGAAGGCCCAGATACTAACCATTGAACAAAGTGCAAATGTTACCCTCGTAGTACTGAGGAAGTCATAGATCAAGTGGTGTTAGGCCTTCCACTATTTACCATGACTTACATTAATGGATTTCGGAAGGGGAATCACTTTAGTCAGTTTCATTTTAGATTGACTGGTGGATTGGAGTATCCTGTACTGATACAACACACATAGAGCCGAGGCTGTATCCTTCATTACAAAATAATCTGGTAGCTCACATTCGAATCAGATTTTATGAAAAATAAATACCATCTTTGTCGAGTAGAAAATGAAACCCTCATCTAAATATTTCGTGAAAGTCACTCCGTTGGGGGGAGTAAAGTACTTCAGTAACCCACACCTCTATAACCTCATCCAACACTCTACCCTCCAGCTTTTTCTTGATACGCGGGAACAACGAAAATCGCATGTGCAAGGTCAGGAGAGTAAGTTGGCACTTTAAGTAGTGGAAGTCTAAGTGCATCTGCTTGGGCCGAAATATAAAAGAAAATCCGAGGAACATAAATGAGTCTGTTGCAGGATGAGATGGGAAGTGGGAAACATTGGATGTGCTTTCTGTCATTCCCCAGTCATTGGTTTAACGTCGTTCCTTTTGTAATATTACCTGTTAATCTTGGTTTCACAATGTTGACCACATTATGAAAAATACTACCTCTACTAAAGAATATGTTCATTAAAATCTTTGGCGTTTTTGAGGTCCACTGTGGCTGAGCAGGGATGTAATCACGCCGATCTTAGTGCTCTGGCATCCATACCGTTCAACCAGTGCCAGTCTGGGGGTTATTAACATAAACTTAAGTTTTGTCACACATCACGATACTATACACGAATGAGCTGGACGGTTTCTGAAAAATTCAAGGGAATTGGGACAACAGGTATTGCTGCACATTTGAATCTCCAATGTCAGGACATGGGGTACACAACCACTAAGACCTGAACAGTAATACAACCCGTTGTAGAGGACACTCCAGCCAACTGTTACAGAAGCCTTCACCTCCGGCATAAGCGCTCACGGGGAAACTAAAGGGTCTTCCTTAACTCGCTGTTCGATGGTGTCACTTTTATATTCATAGATTTCACTGAAAAGAAGTCCTGTGACGTGCTCATCTTCAAATGACGAAAGACCAGCAAGAAACTTGATGAGCCAGAGCTGCACTGTGCTATACGAAGGACAACCTCCTGCATAATCCCCCTACAAAAAAGTTTGGTAAATTTTGGCTCGATTTTGGTCAGCTTGAAAAAGAAGCCAAAGATGCACGACCGCATTAAGATTGGGTAAACGGCGGATATCGGGCGTTTTGCCTTGATAATTTCGGCATGGTGAATGACATTTAAATTGTGAAGAATTCGACGAAAACAAACGATAGAAATGTGAAGCCAAGACGTGTGAGTTTCAATTAGCAAGGGATAACAGCTTAACAAAGGGAAGATAACACAATAATAGTTATCACAGCCTTTTCATGCCTTATGAATGATATATAGTTTCTTTTTTTTCTCAATATGAACTCTGCTTTTTAAATCACAACTCCCAGAATCTGTAACATCCTGACCCTAAATTTAATTTATCATTTACCCATTATTAATAAAGCTTACTTTTGGCTCCTATGCCTGCTGGTTAAGGCTATACCTCAGCGTAATCATATTGTTATGTATTCGTCATCGGGTTAGGGGCACCCTGTAGTTCGAAAAGTGGTATTAAGTTTAATACTTGGGAGTACAGTTCACTTCTTTTATACAATACACCATGAAGGAATCCAATAAATACTTAATTTTGAATTCGCTGTTGGTTTATCGTAACTGACTCTCCTAACCAAAATTACAGCATTCCAGGTTACGGATTCATCGAAAAAATGTATATTTCACAACCAATCACCCACATCGAAATTCGTTCCCACTGAAATATAATTTATATGAAAATGGATCCTAGGACAACCAGGGGAAGAAGACACTGCCCATCATTCGCTTCTCCTTTAGCGCCTATTTAGAAAGAGCCCACCTTCCAATCGATGGGTACAGGGCTCACGTTCCAATTGCCAAGGTTTCCCGGTGCTGATGGCTTACGTGGTATCTTATACAGTGTATAGAACTGAGGGTTGCGCGGAATAAGTTTATATACGCATAGATATTCTCCAAAAACGAATAAATAAACGACCCGAGTTCATTCGAATTACGAATCTTATATACTTCATTTTGTAATCCACACATAGTATACTTATGGATTAGGTATTACCCCGTCCAACCAATGCGGCAACTCAGGCTGATACTGTAGTGGATAGGGTTGGTATACTTATTGCTTCTCATTAATCCCTTTTACCGTGGTCAAGATGTCATCTATTACTTGTTTTACAAGAGGGATAGGGGATACAACTGAGTGCACTCCTTATGGGATGACTATCTCACAACGGATATAAAAAGGAGGAGAGATAACCAACATTACTCTTCTTCGCCCACACCAATACACACTCCTCTGGGTCACATTTTTCAATCGCCAAGGAATACACATACTGTTGGGAATTGAGTAAACTAATAGCCTTTAATAAACATTGGATTGAACTAATACTAATGTCATAAGACATAAGGGTAGTTATTTTTTGACTATATAGCGAAAAATCCGCCGAAGTTGAATGGGTCTCTCACTAAACCCTATTGGTTATGCTATTGTTGGTACATTTTTAGCTCCGAATCTCTATATAGTCGAAAAAAATCACCCATATAAACAATATGTAAGTACTATAGAATAAACTAATTTGGAAGAGCAGGAATCCAAGAGTGAGCACTCAGTGTGCCAACTATATACCAGTGGGTGAGGTAAGCAATAGCCACTCACGTGACATAGGCTATGTCTAGAGACGAACAACAGCCAAATATTAACACAAACTCCCGACGTCTACTCTGGTTAGTCGACGTACATTGCGTTTGCACCTCGTTTTTACTACAGTTAAGCAGCTTGAACCCTTGTGTCTAAGATCCATATCTGTGCCGTATCTGATTATCCTCTCCGTATTACCATACTCTTGCTTCGACTGCTCATACGTTGGCTATTCACAGCTCATTCGCTCCCCCCTTCTTTTACGTGTGTTTCAACCGTTTCTGAAACTTATCACAATGGGTTATTATTTCGGCTGGAAGATTTCTTGCTGTAACTCTTGTCGCACTCGCTGTAGTAAACTTTGCGAATGCCCTTCTGGCCGAGGGTGAGTTACGTAAACAGTTTGTTCTGGAAGACGGGAAAACCTCGTTTTCTCTTTATAAAATACTATAACTCTGTTATCAATGGTGAAGACAACCACCATAGGGAAAACACCACAGAGATCAATATTGGTGAAGATGGTGAGGCCATCAGTACAGAGTAGTTGAATAAGGTTTTCGTGAAAAGAGTCAGGTTTTACTGTACCGGTCGTGTTGGTGCAAATCAGTGGTATAGTAGGGTAAAAGACACCAGCGAAGAGTATCCGAACGGCTGCTACGCGAAAACCGAATCAGCACAGGATGATGATAGCACTCCACTGGTGTTGTATATCAGCCTGGACACTGATAAATTTAAGCTAGGAACTATTCTCTATATTGCGAAGCTGAACGAGCTGGACTTGGATGTTTCTCCGAAGCATAATGGTTGCGTCAAAATGACCGTTAATGGAATATTTTGCGAAATCTCACCCCTTGTGTCAGCGGGGGAAGGTATGATTAACTTGTGGGCTGGCGTTAGTGACAACCAGGGCCTCTTAGAGGGTTTTCGGGACTTTAGTAATCATGATGGAAAATAATGATCGTAAGATCCTGAACTATAGCCTTTCCTCAGGCCTTAATCCACCAGGGTGTTAATTGCTTTTGACTGCTATTACACTAAAGCCGTGAGCTGCTGATATACCAACCATAACTTACCCCACAGGATTGTGTGAGGAAAACCATCAAGTCTGACGGAGTATTTACTATACAGTTAAAAAAATAACAAAACAACGTACATTGGTTCATCGTTGGAATCAATACCCTCTACACCGTATTCGGGCTGAGATCCTCAGTTACAGACCAGATAATAATTTGTGCGTCGGTAAACAATTTCTGTTTGACTAGCGATGCTAGTATTCGTTTTTTTATTGAATTCTTCATATATTCTTACCCTTTTTGATCAGCCAAAGGCTTACCACTAATTCTTTTTAACCTGAATTTCACTCACTCCGATAGGGATAGGTCTTTTTAGCTAGCCAGCAGTTCGATTTCGTCATCAGTGCTACACACCTACACGCAGGTGTTCAAAGTGAATGGCAAGTGTCACTATGAATAAAACTCTATATTTACGAGAGTTTATACATTCCAATTGGGAGAGCGGCTCTTGATCATTTGGTATCAGACGCTAACTTATTTATCAACTGCCAAAGATTTACTAAATATACACAGAGCGATGTTACCATAAAATCGAACTGAAATGTTAAACACAGCGGACTGTTTCGCCACCAGGGCTTGTTAGTAATGCATCTGACCAAAATAAACACATTGGCTATCTGATCTACATAGCGTTCCATCTTGACCACAAGGATCATCCAATGCCAGTGGAAAACTGTAGGAATGTGCCTTTACACGACAATACAATGAAAAACCGACCAACCCTTTCCCACTCCTGACGGCTGACTTGTCACTCTTGATAGTCAGGAAGCACCCCGACGATTTCTTCTTTAATCTCCTTTGCCGAAACACTTTCGTTGGCACTTGTATTCAATACTTTCGATTTGGCCAAACTCATCTTTCGAGACTGGGGTGTATTCCCTAAAGTATCCTTATCGTCCTGAGGTTTTTGATCGGCAGTGGCAGAATCTGGTGAATTAGCCTCGGGCACCTCACTAGGTTGGGTAGGGGGAGGAGTTGGTAAGTCCTTGAGGGTGGGAAGCGGTTGGCTACCGATATCATGGTCACTAATGGGACGATTTAGTAAAGCCCGGGTAATCAGCGCAGGTCGTATTTTCTCCTCCCGTCGGAACTTGTTCTTTATTTGATCCCGAGTGCGTTTGCCGCCCATAGCCGCAGCGACCATGTTAAAATCTGAACCGTAGCGGGACAACAGTTGGAAAAAGAGAAGCGTTTCTCCATCGGTCCATCGGGGTACATGGCAAGCTTTTTTCTTATTGTACGTCATCGAGTTGATGTAACGACCGTGAACGGATTCCTCGACGATGGTCATATTAGCATGGCCCTCGGGATCATGGGCTAACTGGGTAAGCCCTACCGACAATGACTCTTCATTGACTTCCACCCGACCATTGACGATGCGAACCTGGGGAGCCCCACTAGTCTCGGTAAACTTGACAGTACCGGGTTCCTGTGGTGGGTGAACTCCGGCGGCAGTGGACTCTGGAGGCGGCGAAGATTTCTGCGGAATGGTTTGCTCGTCCTTTGACTCTGAAGTACCCGCGGTATCTTTTAGCGATGAGGCCAATTTCCTTTGGTAGTCCTTCCACTCCTTTTCAACGGTGGATTTCATCGGTATTCCACGTCGTTGGAATTTACAAAAGTACTCAATGGGAAGGTGGGACAAATCTTCTTCGGGTTCAGCCAGGTATTCTTCCCAGGTCTTGAGGGTCCTTTTCGAAGTCGACCGTGGAGTCCTCCGGGAGCGTGGTGTGGAAGTCGACTCCTTTTCAACCACCCCGCCGTCCTGTGTCGAAGCAGGGCGTTTAGTGCGTTGGGCTCGGGTGGTGGGGCCGGCTTTTGTGGCCGAGGGAGTGGATATAGCTATACCTTTCGCTGGAGTAGGTCGATTTTGGGAAGGGGCCTCGATAGTAATACCCGATGTCTTGGACGACGTTGGGCCAGTGCCCGGGGTACTAATGGGTGTCCCCTGCGTACCCTGTTGGGTTGTGGATGCAACAGGCGTCACCACTGGTACTCGACTGGGTGGACCAATGGAAACACCCGACGTGGTAACGGGAGCGGTCGAGTGCTGTGCGAAGGGCAGGAAACTCACTTGGGAGACATCTTGGTCCTTGGTTTTTTCGACGGTGGGTTCGCCAGAAGCAGGTGGTTCTTGGGGAGGTATCTCTTTGGTCTTGGCTGGCTTGCGAGCTGGACGTGCCTTCACCTTTGGTGCGAAGCGCGTTTGGCCCTTGTCAATACGTAATGAAGTTAGAGCTGACATTATATACGACTATCAATATAGAATATAAATAAAACCTCGTCACTCAATGCGGTTACCTGTCAAAATGGAAGCTGAAAAGGTGCGCTGGTTAATAGTAAAACCCCATACTTTACCAAAGAGTACAATGGTCGACAATTAAACATGAGAGAGTGAGAGAACCAAAAAAGATTAAATAAAAAAGTGCATTGCTACCCTTAAACTCTGTGACTGAAAGGCTCTGTATCTCCTGCTCTGTCATTGGTTGGTGGACACTATCCTTATGTTTCTTTTTATTTTCTGAGACGGTTCATAATGTGGTTGTTTTATGCGCACTATTTATTGGAAACTGTCTTCATCGGTGTATCTGTCAACGGACCAATCTTTCTTTTCTAATTGGCATCATGCTAATAATTAAAATAACGTTAAATCAACAGATATACGATGTTTTTGTGATGGTCCCTACCCCTCGAATACTATCCTTTGTAGTTTCGGCTAAGGAATGGAAATGTCACAACTTATCCTTTGGCCTTAATAATGCCGCGCTTTCCCCCAGCTCAGTGGGAACCTTGTATTGGTGCCAATTTTATCCATAGTCGGTGAGTACACAATGGGTCAATTGAAATGAAAAAGTTAAGGGATAATTGCTTCGATGCAGTCTCTCTTTTCGGTATTTTTGAAACCAAGGTGAAGGCCACTTCCTATTTATCACTTTCACCACCACCACTCAACCTTTGTTAGGCATATGGGTGAATTTTTCTCGACTATATAGAGAAAAATCCGCCGAAATTGAATGGGTCTCTCACAAAATTATATTGGTTATGTTATTCTCTGTGAGTAAAGATAGCCTTTAATAAACTTAAACTATAAACTAATAATAATAAACTTGAGGGAGTGTTATTACACACTTAAACATTAATAAACAATAAACATTTTTCACCAGAGTGAAGAAAGAAGTGAGTGAGTACTAGTGAGAGCAGTGGGAGAGTGAACGAGATATAATATACCAGACTGAGGGTGTGAGTAGCGAAGGAAATCACGTGAAGTAGATTACTGATGGAGACGGAAAACATGGAGATTAACAGGTTAAATTATTACTGTCACATCTTCGCTCTAAATTGCTATATAGACGAAAAAGAACTACCCATATTGTATGACAAGACCAGCCTCTTCTTATTGCATATGGCAAAACTCCACCACAGTTCATCCCCAACCACTGCACTAAGAAATGCAGTACGAAAGGGCAGGTGTGAAAGATGGATATATATATATATATATTGGGGGGATAAGTCGCGATGCCTTGAACAGCTTGGGTTGAGGGTATTTCGATGGGCGATAGTGAGATTCCCCATGGTGTTGGAACAGGAGTTGGAGATTACATCTTCCATTGAGGATGACCAGCTCCCTCAAGATGAACCTGATTTGATGGCCACAAGTCGGGACATCCCGGATAATGGTGTAACCTCTTCGCAAGGTCCCCCCCCCCCTTGTCTTGTGCTCCCAACATGGAGTCAATGGACAAACATTTGTCTCCATGAAAATTGTTCTCATTTTGATGTCGAAGTGCGCTATAATTTTCGTTATGATTTTGTTATGTCATTTCTGTGTTATATGAGACCAGGTCAGGAAAACTGGAATCCCTCATGAATAAAAAATATGCCCGTTTATTTAAAAGATTTGTCTACCTACTCGTAGGTCTTTATTGTTTTATTTGAGTGCCTTCTCACACCAGTGACCTGAATCCTATTACAGTGTAATAAGTAGTGGTCCTTTAACCTAAAGAAACAGAGAACGCGGTGAATGGGTCCCAAAAGATGAGGAAGGTACCAAACGCCCTATGTTTTTTCCGTCTTCATAGCAGATAAATTCACGAGGCATTAAGTGACACTTGTGCAATCCTTTTGGCTACGTCGTAATTGGTCCACAATTATCGCCTTAAACCTAGCACTGTAATCTTTCCTCAAAAAAATTATCCATTAAAAGCTAATGGGTGATGTTATTAGAGCATTAGACCATGTAATACCCTTCATAGCTCAGTGTTACACCCAAAAGGGTGATTTTTTTTCGACTCTAGCGTTTTGGATGAAATAAAATTCCGGGAAAAATCACGTGATTTCGACTGAAAAAAAAAACCCATTTCCCATTTTTCTTCTCTTCATTAAAAAAAAGGGATGGCGTACACTACCACCGTTTTATTAATTGTTCCTATCGTAATACCACTGTTGTCACTTCGATTATTTTTAAACAATTTTTTTTACATTCTATCTCACTTTTAAAAGAGGTTTTGCCTTTTTTTTTATAAAAGTTGAAAGAAAGTTGGAGATTTTTCTTAAAGAACCCTAAATTTTGCTATTCACTAGGACTATTCA
>JAOPJG010001326.1:0-10277 GCA_027478255.1 Dispira simplex | reverse complement strand
AAATCCTATTGGTTACATTGTGGTTGGTACACTTTTTCCTCCAAATCTCTATATAGTCGAAAAAATATCACCCATATACCAAAACAATACCAGTGCTTTTTAGCTGGTGACAAGCACCGCCAAATAGGTACCTAACAATTCCCCTTGCAGAATCACCTGAAGAGTAAGACCCTACCCTCGGAATTGAAGTATCCTGATGCCCTCACTACATCTCCCCAGAAGGAGAGATCATAGGACAACCACTGAATGTGTTGGAAATTGAGAAGAGCTGTAACATCTCGATTCCAGAGATGAACAGGAGGGGGGGGTTCACTGACCATGAACTCTAAACACTTGCATGCAGATCGCTCTGGGGTACATCATGTATATAATTGATAATCTCCAGAGAAAATCAACTTAGTGCACTTGTGTTAGTGTGGTGTGGACTCCAAAATAACCCATGAGAGGGAATTAACGATGAGTCTCAATCTTCGCCCATGATTAAAAATATAATACAAAACAGCAAGAAGAGTGTTAGAAATTGAAATATTTAAACAAAGAATATAACGAAGAGTTCAACAGATTAAAACTAAGAAAAGCTGAATGTTAAAACCGAATGTAGGTGACATTAGTGAAATTTAAGGCAATCAGAGTCAACAATATTTACTATTTGCTAGTCCCCCAAACTAGCCTACACTGAGATTTAGGATAAATTTCAGTGTAGATCCCCGCCATGGTTACCCCTCTCGAACGGACTACTGAATTATCCAGCCATATTATATAAGCCAGTTCCTGTATTAGTGGTTGTCTGGATGTTCTATTGCAAACTACTAATATGTATTAATCTGTGTTTCTGCTGTATTCTTCCTTGCTGTGTATACTCTCCACTCATCGACATAGACCACTTGTGCATGGCACTGAAAACCGTGCTTTCATCACAACGCAAATGCGTTGACTACCTACTGCAAACTTAATATTCTTGACTGGGCAAAATTATTATTTTTGCATTGAAACTTGTTAATCTCCGTGTTTTCCACCTCTGACAGTACCTCATATCACATGACTCATTTACCACTTACGCTCTCAGCCCAGTATAGATCCATTCCGTTCATTCGCTCTCTGTTCCTTCTGCTTCTCTCTCCTTTCGCTATAAATGATTTAGCATATTCGATTTATTGCTTATGCAAGATTAGTTTAGATTTAGTTTAAGTAAAGGCTATCGTTTACTTAAAGAATAACACAACTAGTAGCAATGAATAATTAAAATGGTAACAACAGTATTCGAATATGAAATTGGTAAAACTTGCTTTCCCTGGCCTTTGTGGCAATCACCTCGGTTAGAAAAATTAATGAAAAATAACTAGAGAAACATCGTAGAATTGGCATGACTCAACAACGCATCCACATGGGCCTGACAGTCGTATTTACAAAGTGGACACTGGACGGATTTCTGAGTAAGCCAAACGTCAATACACGGTGGGTGATACACATGACCACAAGGTAGCTGTCGAATGGTATCCCCAATATCCAACGTTTCCAAGCAAATAATACAAATGGGATTACTTTCTTTACCTTCTGATATGCTAAAGGAGCCCGACGATGACAGAAGCAGTGGGTCTGATGCACATTGCTGCTGTTGTAACTGTTGTTGATGGTGGTAATGGTGAAGGCGATCCGAACTCTTACCAACCGACATAGTGGTATTCCCAGCGGGAGTATCAGGAAAACCGGACGCCGAATACCCACAAAGTGAGAAACGCGAGTCGGCTCTCTTTCCCAAACGATTAGAAACGGTACTATTAGCGGAAGATTCCAACCCCGACCATGCTCGCTGGTGATCATCTGTTGTGTCTATGGACGTAGTTTTAGTCATTTCTATCGAGGCATATGGTTCCGACCGTGGTAGAATCTCACCCACATGGGGTCGCAAGCTAGTAATGGCCCGCCTTCCGATGGGCAACATAGCGTATTCCACCTGGGGCTGGTCATCCTCTCCCTCGTACTCGTTGTCGCTATCAAAAGGTTCGTTAGGTATCGTTTTTGATGGGAGTAAACGTGTATAGTATTCACCATTTTGTTCACGACCCCTTTGGTATAGCAGTTCGTCCGCCCGGTGTAAATTGGCTGGCCAAGAATGTCCTTTTCGTGGTATATTGGTTGATAGAGGAAGTTGTAGGCCAGATGAGACGTGGGTTCTTAAGGAAGGAGGAACCAACGGGGAAAACTGATTACTTTTTCGCGAATCAGATATTGATTGTGGGTATTCTACAGCCAGGGAACGTTGGTAGGATGACAATTGTGAATAAATTTGGTCTGTACTCTGTGAACTGGAACAGATTATCCTTTTAGGTGCCGGTTGGTCAACACGGGACGGTGACTTATCGGTCATATTGCATGTCTGTGGTCCTAAAATGGTTGGTCCCACTTGACGATCCTCACCTGACAAGGGTGAATAGGAAACCATACTTTTCACTTTACGAGGCCATGGTTTGTATAAAGAATCCATCACAGGCCGATCGGAAGCTTGGGTCTGTGTTGAATTACGACGAGTAAGAGATTCGGCCGTTTCGATATCTTTGAACGGACGTACTCGTAACCGAAGTAAAGTGGGAGCACGGGCCAGATGGAACGTATGTATCCGAGAAATAGAATACGCCGGAGCCCGACGGAGCGTCGTGGCCCGCCGAATTTCACCGTCTAGGGAAGCCGACTCTGACTCCGACACATGCCCTGATTGGGCACTAGGTGGAAATACCTCCGCCAAGGACGTCTCCATAGGGGGATTAGAGGCGTCCAAGGGTTCGAATATGGACCCCACCAAAGGGTAGTCCCCGGATTGGGCAGTGGTGGTCAAGGACGGATTAGTTGGACTGCCGCCGTTCACCCTTACAGGGTATATAACCTCACTGTTCAAAATCTCTAGGGGTATATCATCACTTATACGGGCGGCTTGGTCCTGGGCCCGAGCCAGTCCTCCCAACAAACTGGAAAGTGACTTTTCGTCGTCGTTTATCACCCCTGGGTGGGATTTTTTAGGATCTGACACTGGTGGTACTTCGGTAACCCGGGAAGAATGTAATAAACCCGTTAGTACCGCCCGTCCGGTTAGTTCACGAATATTATCCTCTGTTAGCGTAATTAACGGAAAATCTTCCAGTCGCTTTTGGTCTAGTACGTGATTATCGAGTTTGGACATCATTGAATCGCCTCCATCAGCTGGTCCCCCGCTGTCTAAGTTAAGTTCCCGTGCTAAATTTCTTCCCCGACGTCTGCGGATGTAGATAACCATACAAATCCCCGGAATAACTAAGAGGAACAAGGGAAGTATCACAATCAAGACAATTTTCCACGAGGCCATACCCGGTTGACTATGTTGGCTAGAAGGAGTATTGGAGAGGCCAGGACGACTAGGTAAAAGCCACAATTGCAATCGAACAGACTGACTCTCCGTATCTTCATCTGACGATGCCAGCTCAAGCACACTGGCCTCTTGGATACCATTTCGCAAAATACTTCCTAAGGGTGAATCCACAAATACTGCTGACATGTCAAGTGAGTCAAACCAAGGCGGGGCTGTGGTTATGGTAGAGTCGGGCGTACTAGTGTTAGGGTAAACTACCGCATAACGGATCTTCTGTGAGATGTTACTCATATGTTGTACCTCGTAATGCAAGTCGTCAAGCCCGGTGTAAGGTACCAGGGCTGCCACGTCCATGCCTAGCTGCAGAGTGGCATTGTCCACGCTATTTCTGTCCTCTGTATGATATAGAACGGCCTAGTAGATGTGAAAAACCAGTCGCCGAGGATGCAGTCCAGATTGTGCCCAGTCGAGCGAGATAATAATGCAGGGGATACACAGGGTTCACGACCGAATAGTCGAGGATTAGTCGAAAAGGGCTGAAATGCCAGTATTCGTACACCACTCCACACTTTCTTCACCAATTTGGCATTTGTATACCAAACACTCTACAGCAAGCCACAATTAATCGTTTCGCCAGCACCCTTTAAGCATAGATCACACGATGCAGTGCGTGGGAGCATAACGACAAGATAGACAAGTAATCAACAACCATCCCTCGTTTCTTTCCCATGTGTGACGTTCCCGGTGTAAATTGTATTGTCTTCAGTTTCCTTCCCTCCCCGCCAAGACCAATCCCGACTAAACCTAAACTAAAACCAGGGCACGGTAGGGTTATTAGCAGAGGTGCGATTCCTGGAAAGAAAAAGAAAGGGTGAGAGGTTACTGTATTACTTACTGGTGGAAACGGATTTGTAGCATTCAGAGGATTCACCCACACCACAGCGTTATAGAGCCAACTACTGTTAGTAGTCGACTGGCTGATTAAACTATGGTCGCCACCCTGGAGGACTACCTGCTGGTAACGAAACTCGAGAGTATTAATGATACGACCGTGACCATCCCTTAATAAACCACCAAGTATCGCTAAGACCACGGCTGTCAGGAATGTTAGATATCGGCCTGTGAAACCTCCCCTAAGCCCATGCATTCCCCGAGCAGATATCCAATTGTGGCAAAAAGAAAACCTGGGTTAGTGCCGGACGGGACCGACGGTGAATATAAGGTTGTCCTTTGTTCGAAGCTGTATTATGCGAACCAGAAGAGGTTATCCACAACTATTACAAAGGCGATTAGAAATGATAACGCAATTATAAATGAAATAAACAGGTGCCCAACTTTGCTACTGCTGAACACCTAATAAAAAAGGTAGGAAAGTATAAGGGGCCTGAGTGAGATAGCACAGTAGTAAAGAGAAAAAAGGATTATCAGAAACTCACGACATGAACAAGGGTTGGATGATGCCACGGTGATTAACTCGTCTATATATGAAATACAAGCCCCACCAGACTGAGGAAAGTGATACAGTCGGTCTAAAAACCCCCCCACGCTTTAATCCCGACACTTGGTAGCAGTATGCAATGTATATGCTTTCGGAAAAATGTTAAAAGATACGGTTTCAGAAGAGAGAAAAGCGTTGAAAGTATTAAGCGTTCGGGTGAGACGTAAAAAAACGTGCCAACCAAACCGAGGCTCAGCACCTGCTGGCGAATGTTTGTTCGAATGCACAAGTGTAGAAATCAAGTAAAAGTTTTCACCAATGTCAAGACGTATTCTGAAGAGGTACGTGGTTGGTAACAGTAGTCGGACGATGTTACAACGAGACGTCACCTTTAAATAAAATCCCGACGTGCTTTGACTTGGTCTTTAGCTGGTTCACTTTCGGAAAAGCAATTAAAAGGTTAAACGTTCACCCGCAGTAAAGGCCATGCGGGCAGAATAAAATGAATACGACAAACAAACGAGAGAAACGGTAAGTTCCCCCTCTTCCTTGGCATTCTAGTCTAGTAGCCGTGTTGCTTGTCAGCCCAGCATATTGATATAAAATCACTGGATATATTCAGCACCAAAGCAAACGACGAGAAGTAAAAAGAGATAATCTCTAAATAAAAAAGGCCATCAGCATACGTAGCATTTCTACTTTTTAAATAAAAGTCCTCTGTTGCTAACAAAAAATAGAAATGGAAGAATACATTTTATAAATAATGTAAACAGTGTGGGATACAGGTGGCTGGCATGGATCTCAGCCAGGTTTAAAAAGGTGGCGGTAACATTACTGTTGCCCCTCCATTACCGAGTCCACCCTGCGCACAGTGAGCCCCTTTCATGCTGACGTACGACGCACTGTGACCCACATCTTCCTTGAATATTACCCACGTACACCGTTGGACCTTGGTAATATCCATAAATAGTAAAGTGCACCTTTTACACTGTGTAAGCCTGGTTGTTGGTTATCCGGTGTGGGGAAAGCTTTGTTCCTAGCCTGTTCTGGATTCGTACATGCTTAGAAAATATCAAAGTTTTGCATACGACCTTGGATAAACAGAGCAGGCGTTTTCACATGTCCTTGTGATCATAATATAAGGGCACTGTCCAACGTAGTGTTCCCTTGTTATTTGCATCCCAGTGGGTAAACGCAATATCCTGCCATCTTTCATCTCTTGGATAGCGAACTTCGCAAGCCACGGAAAGCCACCCCATTTAAACGGCAACGCTTCATTATTTACAAAAAAAACCACAATTTACCCTCTCTTGTTAAGTAGAAAAAGGGACTCACAGCAGCATAGGGACTCCCCTCTTTTCACTCCGGTTCCTCCAAACTCTAATAGAAAAAGTACGCCAATTCGACCTGTGCTATTCAGTGTCATACTTCCCCATACCATTCTCAAAGTAGCGGTAACAGTTAACAGCCACCATTTATCTTGTTACAAATTACCACTGGCTCCACCAATTTATTAACCTATAACACAGACTACTTAAATAAAATATATAATCACCAGACTCACCCCCTTTACCCAAGAAAAGGCACATCCATCTCAACAAACCAGCACGGGGTGCAGCTTCACCCCTTGGAATACCCTTTCATCAACTCGAGTATGTCAGCATCCGTTACCACTGAGCGATTCTCCGCCAATAGTTTGTACTTGGCGAATAGTATTCGGGCTTCATCTTTGGACAACTTCTTGTAGCCCAATGTGGCCAGTTTTGTCAACAAGGCACTACTGCCACTATGTTTACCCATGACTAGTTGGCCACCAGTGGCCCCCACCAATTCCGGGTCAATGTATTGGTAAGTGAGCGGGTTTTTCAAAATGCCGTCCTGGTGAATTCCCGAGGCATGGCGAAACACATTAGCTCCCACGACGGGTTTATTCTCGGCCAAGGTAAACCCGCCGTACTGGGCAACCGTATGGGTGAGCTGGGTAAACATACGTGTATTGAGTTGGTGGGTCGCATTGTAGTAATCGGCGTGGGTGGTAAGACACATGGCCACTTCCTCAGCTGCGGCATTCCCAGCTCGCTCACCTACCCCTGTAATCGTGCAGTCCACATAATCGGCCCCGGCTTGAATCCCAGCTAATATGTTGGCAACCCCTACTCCCAAGTCGTTGTGACAGTGGATCCCCCACATGATGTTTTCCGCATTACGGAGGTTAGTAATTTGGTATTTCACGGCATCATGGATTTCTCCCGGTACGCTAGAGCCCACAGTGTCGGCATAGAAGATAGAGGTGGCACCTTCGTCGATGGCCATTTGGTTGACCTGGAGCAAAAACTGGGGATCAGTACGGGATCCGTCTTCAGCACCAAACGCGATATTGGGAGTCAAGGTCTTGGCGAAACGTACCGAATCCCGCACCCGACGAAGACACTCCTCACGGGTGATATGCAGCTTGTGTTGCAAATGTATGTCCGATGTCGCGATAAATAATCGTAGTTGGATATCACGGGCCCCCTGGACGGCTTCGTAACCCCGACGAATATCACTTTCTAACGTGCGACATAGGACACTTATCACGGGTGGTTTCCCCAAATGCTGTCGACCTTCCATCGAGTTACCCACGTCCTGGGCAACGCGACGACAGATTTCAAACGTCTGGAGAGACGACGCTGGAAACCCTACCTCGATAGTGTGTATCCCCATTTGGGATAACTGTCGGGCGATAATCAATTTCTGTTCTGACGAAAACGATACCCCAGGCGCTTGTTCTCCATCACGCATAGTGGTGTCGCTGAAGTAAATCATACGGCGACTTTCGTTGAGCGTGCCTATGGGTTCCGGTGCCATGATTTCCTGCCTAACTATTGAGAAGGGGAGGGAGGAGAGAGTTAAAAATTAATCCAGGGATGGGTTTGTCCTAGGTGGTGCTGCAGGAAACAAGGATTTTTTTAAAAAAAAATAATAGTTGGGTTGTGTTCATCAAGAGGAAAAAAATTGGAAGTACTGGTAAACTATTTATATGAAGCAAACGATTTAGCTTTAGGCAAAGGTTAGAAAAGAAGAATGGTATGAATATCAGCGCTGCGCCCACCTATCCGCGGTTTAAATAACCAAAACACGGTGCCCTCGTGTGCGAGCATTTCCACCGTCATTAATACCCCCGAATAACTCACCTTGGTTCTACCAGAATGCAAAGTTAAAATTTACAACCACGGCAGTCTGAAACCTGGGGCGTAGCAATGAACAACGGAGAGTAATAAGAATAAGAGTATTAGTGTACTTACCCACCCTATTTAAAGGTATGGCTTGGTTTTCATGTAATCCTGAATTCCTTCTTTTACCAATGAACGGCGATAACTGCTTGAAGTAGCTTATTATGCAAAGCACCTTCACCGGCCAAACATGGCGGTATTGTAAAGTGTAATTATCATATACTAATAATGTAAGGAGAACATGAGGGTACATTTGTGGTCACCTGTGTGTAATGCTTCACCATCACACACTCAACAATGCTCCTACGCCACGCTGCACTACTCGTCATTCTAACATAAAGTAGCATCAGTAATACTCGCCTTAATTCCAATGTGTGGAGTGGAGACGTGTGTTCACATCGCCGTATCTATCCCGTGCCGCTTGAATCAGTCGATTGACGATTGGCCCCATTAATTTTCAAGTTAGATTTATAGGCTATCCGTGGCCAGAAGATTGTAATATCTCTGTGCTGGTCGTACCAAGAGGGGGAGAGGGGGGTAAGAGTGGCCTCTGGACTATTCAGGGTGATGTGGAGCATGGGCGAAGCACTGACACTACATTTCCCTAATTTTCCTATCTAAAGCCACGTGTTGATTACTCGAATTTATTTTTTTGCAATACCGATACGATGGTTGGCGTTCTTAGACATGTTGTTTTAGTTTCATTCGAGAAAATAGTAATGCATTCATAAATGAACTGAATGTTTTCAAAAGTACTGATACCATAGTGATCATTTCTCATACCTGGTATGACACAATATGTTTTTCATGGAAAGGATGGGGTGAAAGGCCTAAAGATTTCAACGTGCAGATTATATTATGTTATCCTTTTCACTTCAGAGCTACATCTATTCTACCCAAGTGTACTTTGGTCGTTGGTACATCTAGTACGAGGTGCATTTCGTAGTGCGTATTTAGCCGCAATCCTAATTTCAAGTCAATAAACGTATATTTTTTGTTCTTTGCGGTTTTTATTGTCTAGTTTAAAACGCAGATGGATTAAATTATCATTACCCTTAAATGGTACAGTAATAATGGGGACTGAACCTGTAAGGAGACCCACGGCCTGTGGGTTAACTACCAGTTGGAATGAGAGTTGGTCGGTGTGACTTTCAGGCAATCCCCGTCGTAGAAATGACTCATAGGATCAAGCCCTTGATATGTTGAACCAAAGCGTAATGGGGTGGTAGGTCATGTGATGCCGGGTGCATACGAGCCAATAACAAGTCACAATACGCTTTGTAATTGTGAGTCAACTGAGAAAGACTGTGGCCATTCAAACCGCACCGTTGGTTCGTTTAAGTTGTACATGACGAAGGTACAGTAAAAGCTGGAGGGGAAAGGGTCGACTCCTTTCGACATATAAATGTGTGCAGAGTACTGTTGAGGTTATACAACTTTTCAATACGGTTTACTTTTCATTTTAATATTGGCACTGGGCTATAGCTATTCCACACACTGTTCACCCCGTGTTTATTTTTCTTTTCTTTATTCCCCTGGAATACTTTTACTTGATCCCATATATTGATCTGTACAAAAAGCTACTCCTCGTTTTGCAACCCGTCCACCTCCTATTTTACTTTTTGATAGTTATTCACTGAGCAATTTGTTTATCCAATTTTATTGTCAGTGTGGCGCATAAAATATATTCGCAGTTCTGTATTTCACTTTTCAGACCGACTTTATATGCGAACCTTGTAATATTGGGCTTTTTTTACTGCGTTTACATTATACCAAAATCGACTTGTTAGCTGACATAGCCCTCGAATACCTGGTATTCAGCCACCCTACCGCAATTTTTGTAACCACAAGTATTTCACCATGGTCGCCCAAGAAAAAAGCAAACTCATTATTTTCGACACTACCCTTCGTGATGGGGAACAGGTAAGTAATTTGTGAAAAACTTCCTCCTCCTTCACACCCAACACTTGATTGCCTACATGCTCGTTTTATTGAGCAATGTGTATCCCAAAGTGATGGTATCTATAACAAACATATACTGTCGTTGCGTTGTGCGAAAGATACCTTTGTATAATACAGGTTGACCCCTTTGCATACGCAGATACTAACGTTTATCGATAAGGTGTAACTTGTTTGTGCGATATAATGTGTGGGATATCTATTGGTGAAACTTGTGAACTGCACTTTTTTTTGCTGTTCAGTCACCAGGAGTTACTCTTAACGATGAAGACAAGGTAAACATTGCTCGTAATTTGTCACTGCTGGGAGTGGATGTCCTGGAAGCCGG